>CABHPP010082920.1:0-22643 GCA_902168425.1 Peromyscus attwateri
TGTGTGTGTGTGTGTGTGTGTGTGTGTGTGTGTGTACAAGAGACAGGTATGGAGGTGGGAAGGGAGAGAGAGAATGGGAACAACAGACATCATCAAATACCCAAAGCATACTAGAAAATGCAAATTGAGATTCTAGCACTAAACATAGTATTCATAAACTGTATACTGTTGGACCTCAGTTTCCCGATCTAGAGAAGGGATTCTTAGTCCATATCTAGGATGTTATCATTTTCCCAGCATGAGAAAGTCACGATCTGAATTCACCCCTGAGTTGCTACATCACCAACATCAAAGCAAAAAGCACTTATTTTCTAATTTTTCCTTTCTTCACGTCTATGCCTATTTTCTGAATTTTACCAAGTATGCTCTAACTATAGCACTGCTTCTTTGTGTGTGTGCTGGGGAAATTATTAACCCTGAGAAATGAATGGACACGTGTCACCTATCCCATATCCTGATTTTCTCAAAGAAGATTGGGAGGAAAGGCAGTGAGTGTACAATGCCAAGAATTAACTACTCTGTGCCAAGAGTTCAGATGTCAGAAATGGACGGTGAGAAGAGTTTTCTGAAAAGGAACTTTGCAGAATATCATCCTACTATGGTAGTGGTAAATACATTTGCCTTTGTTTCTTCTACCTTCTATTCAAGAGGACTTAGCTAACACCACCATTTCCATAGTCATGCTAATAGAAGCTGTATTCTTTTAACTGAAGTGATGGAGGCAGAATGGGGAAAAGCATAGAGCTATAAGAGAATTAAGGCATTTTGTTTTTGTCTGTTTGGTTGGTTGGTTTGTTGGTTGGTTGGTTGTTTGGTTGGTTGGTTTTTTGAAACAAGGTTTCTCTATGTAACAGCCCTGGCTGTCCTGGAACTCACTCTGTAGACCAGGCAGGCCTCAGACTCACAGAGATCCACCTGCCTCTGCCTCCCAAGTGCTGGGATTAAAGGCACACGCCAATGTCACATGCCCTTCGAGAGTTGAGGTTTCTTACACCATAATAAAAGTATTACTTGGTGAGTTTTAAATATGGCTGTTATAAAATAACAGAATTATTTAATTAACAGTTATTTTCAAAGTATCTGTGATGTGCATGACATTATTACACACACAGAGGCCACTTGTGAATGGCACAGGCAAAATTTTCTACCCTGATGTAGCTTCTACATGGGTAATAAAAACAGATTAGTCAAGAGAAAGAAATAAAATGCAGAATTTGTTAACTAAAATAAAGAGAAGAAAATGAAGATACCAAGTATTGACATGACTGTGAGTACCACTGGGTATTTCAGCTAGATAAGCAAGACTTCATTGAGACAGTGATTTGTGTAGGAAGTCCCCAGAGTGAGTGTTACATATAGTTTCAGGAATAACATTCTAAGCACAAGGAATGGACAATGAAAAGCCATCCAGATGTGCATAAGAGAGCAATCTTTTTGGTATATTTAGTGACAAACATGCTCCACGTGTTTGAGGAACACCAAGGAAGCCACCATCATAGAGAAGTGAGCAAGGGTTAGAGAAGGGTTTGATGGTCAGAGAAGTAAGCGCTGTGTTATTTAAAAGTATTAAGCTGAATATTAAAAGATGGTGTACCATTTGGACATAGTTACATTCAGAAAGAATAAAACATTACATGGAGAAGGGACAGCAGCTTTCATTATAAATGCTACCGCCTTTACATTATGTGCTTACCTTCCCAAACCTTCTCCATGCTCCTTAGAGCCTCATCAGTTACCAGCCCCTGACCATTTGCAGCAAATCTAACTCCTTAGTTAATGGAATGAATAATCATCTTTTAGCCTTAAAACCTGGATTCCTTCTAAACCTTTCCTTCCGGCATCTTTTGTTAGTAGATGTGTTGGTCTCACATAGTCAAGAGTTCTGATCCCATCTTGTGCTGCAGGGTTTCTGGATAATAACCTCCATTGTTGATAGTTCTGCATTTCCTTTATGGACTAGAATTGTGTAGTTCATCTGTGGATATTTTTCTCAGGGATCTCTTGAGAATGCTTCCTTTTTTGTTTTCCTCAGTGCCAATGGCAGACTCACATGTAAACTCAGCTTCAGAAACCATGCAGATTCACTCCAAAGTGTTTAACTCTAGGTCTTTTCCCAGACTAGAGCTACTGTGTATTGGGCATGAGCAGTTTTATAAATCATGGTGTGTTGTGTAGCCTAACAAAATAAGTCAAAGCCCTCCTTCAAATATACTTCATTACTTTTCTTTGCCTAGTCCAGTGAACTACCATTCACTACTGTTTCAGACATTGAAAAAAAAAACCTGTTTTCTTCCTTACTCTTCCATCTTGGCAGTGAGCTAGCCCAGTTCATTCCTTTCCCAATGAGCCCTCACTGCTATAGCCACCACTATTAATATTAAACTGATTTTCTGCATTTCAATGTTTGCTGGAGTTACATAGTGTTTCCGATAACCATACTCTCTCTTTTTTTTTAATTAAATCTCAGAGTAAATTTCAGGATATTGTTAGGGAAACAAAAGTTTTTTATTTGTTTTTATACCAGGTTTATACATAGGTTTAGTGTAGGAAATAGTGCTCCATCACTTTTGGAAGAAATGGATGAGAAATGGTTAAGGAAGGTGATGTTGAAATTACAAAAGCTAATGCCTAAAGATTCAGTTAAAGTACTTAAATCAGTAGCTCCAGCAGCTCATTAGGACACTGCTGTAAATGTTCCATTTTCCCTTGGGTCTTACTGCAACTGCTTCAAGAGCGTAATAACCTTGCCTGCTTACTCATCTTCAAAATCTCAAGTTTCTGTCTTTCATTAGCTAACTGTACAATAAAGCTGTGAGTGGAACCGAATCATACCTGTCCCCACTTAAACCTCCCTTCTCACTGCTCTCCAACTTACCTTCAGCTCTGTGTTTTAAAATGCCTTCAGACCTTTTTAGAAAAACAGAACAGTATTATGATAATACTCTCCTCAAAACTCTTCAGTGGGTCTTCATTTATTTCAGGTAAAAAGCTTTAACAATATTAACAAGATCTTTGGGAATATTGTCCTACCTTATTTGTCTGACTCAGTTGTTTATATTAACTACCTTCAATTCTTAATCTATTTTTAGTGAATGATTTCATGAGAAAATATGATTGCAAAAGAAAATTAATACACTACTATGTAGAGATGTTCAAGTTTACAATCTTGTTATAAAGAGTAGACAGTGGCAGTCACAAAGGGATGGTAGATGAACGGGAGGTTAAATGATTTTGATAAAATATATGGAAGGATAGGATGAATAGGTTTGTAATGCATAAGTATATTAATATGACTGAATGTAATGTGTTTGAAATGGGAAGGAAACCAATAGGTACATTACAGTTGGTGGAATACTGAAAATAGACTCAGTTATTCGCCTAAATTGTGCCTCAAAATTATAGCTAATTATGCCAAAATCATGCTGTTGTCCTAAAGTACCCCTATTGTCTGAATTATCCACGTAATTGTGCTACTTCATATCCATACTTTGTCCACAGAAAACAGCCACAGAACTAAAAAGGTACTTTTAGACAATTCCAATACATCTTCTTAAGAAGAAAAAATTACAAAAGGTGGCATAATTTAAGTGTGATGCTCGCTCCCTTCTTTCATGGATTATTCACTCAAAAATACAAATGTTTTCAAAGCTAAAGTGAAATTCACTTGCATGTGTGTGTCAGGGCTTCCTCTATAGAATTTTTTTTCCATCTTTCAGAGAGACTCCAGGATAACATTTGACATAGACTCAACAGTTCAAACTTAAAGGTGCAAATTAGGAAAACTGGATACCTACCAGACAGAGAGGTTACGCATTTTTAAAAGCAAGTGCTAATTAAATTTAGAGGGAGCATTAAGAAAATGATGTTCAGAGGAGTAATGCTCTTTTTAAGAGTTGGCAAGATTAGATTAATTGTATATTTTAAACATGGTAGAACTATCCTTTTGTACCGTCTACTGGAGGGTTTTTTATCATTATTACTCAAAACTTTAAGGAATATATTATACTTTCACACCAACTAACCTCCAGTGTTCTATATTACATGAGGAGAGAGGAAGCATCTACTGGGGTCCCCTGGAAGAAAAGGAGAAGGAATAATTTCTCTTACAAATTATTTCTATGTGGCTGCCTGGAGTCTTCAAAAGATAAAAATGCCAGGAAATTAGGCAGTTGTCACTGACTGGTGACAGAACTTCTACAAAGATGACGTGTTCTTCACATACTCTTCTTGCTCTGGGAAGGAACCATAGGTGATGATGCACTTGAGCCAGAATGGTGACTATTTTTTTTTTTACAGAATATATATGACATATCTCCTTTATAAACAATAGTGAAGTTGGCAATGCTGACCCAGGCTGTGAGCTTGCCAACTCTAACAGTAAGTACATTGACATTGGCAGGAAGATTTTTGTGAATGTCTTTGAAGTCCAGTTGAATCTTTATTGAATTTCTAGATGCCTGTTCTTATATAGGTGAAGCATTCTTTAAAAATAAAAAAATATGCTTACTCTCTTTAATGAAAAACATAACCATATACCTATTTATTGCAATTTCATTGTAGATTATGCAAAATATGACTGACCTAATGCTATTTTTTTATTTAAAACACCAATGTAATAGCAATGCATAATCATCACTGCATATTTTCAACATATATTATTTTTAATATAAAATGTAACATGGTTAATATAATGGAGGACAGTGTACTAGAGTGATTTTGCAACTAGAGGTCTAAATACCTAAACTTAAGTTCTAGGTCAGTCACTTCATATGATATAGCAGATATTCTCTCTCATATCACTACCTTTATCTCATTCTTACTATGCCAGGGCACAACATCTATCTGCTAGCACATGCACCTACTTAAAATGGTTGAGAACACCCTCTCATGGCTAGACCTTACTCCAATCCCAGTATAAAAAGGTTGAATTCTGTACTGTTGTTGCCTCTTGGGAGCAGCCCTCAAATGAAAGAATATAAAATTTCTAACTTCTTTGTCCTTAGTAGGATAACATGTACTCTAAACTGGCTCACAGTTTCCACAGTAGAATTAAACTCCAGACTCCTGCAGATGCAGCTGCCTTGATAGTGCACCCTCCACTGCCTGTCTGTCCTTCCTTATGTCACTTCTCCACATCTTTCTTGAACTATACTTGGTTGTGAGGAAACACAACATAGACTATATGTACTAGTTTAGAAAGGCCATCCAACTGCTCAGTATCTCATATAATAAATGACAGAATTTAGCAAAACTTCTAATTATGAAACATTAGGGTTTGAATATTTCTCCTTGTATGGACTTTGAGTGAGACATCTGAAATACATTAAAAAGGGGAATGTTTACTGAGAGCAGCAACCAATTGTTTATTTTATTATCATCTTTCCAAACTGTTTAAAAGGTAGGAAAGTCTCTACTTAAACAATTATCCCAAGTGACAGTCTCAGATGACATTCTTCTCCAGCATTTTGTCCAGTTTTGAGTTTCTGTTTTGTTTGACAGAACTATGAGGCCTTAACAAAAAATATTTCCAAGTATACCATGAAATGATTCTTTAAAAGCTGTTTGTAGAAAAATGGAACAATTATCTCCTCTGTGTCAAGTCATCTGTAGACTATACGTATAATTTGTACTTTTGTATTTTAAGAGATCTCATCCATGCAACATGCTTGTAAAGTGGAGAGAACAAAACTGGATAGCCCCAATTGCTACATGTGAGATCTGAAGTGTAAAAATCCCAATTGAGCATTTGGGAAATCAGGTCCTTTGTAACTTTTCACAGGGACAATTTCTGCCCAATTCTGTTTCTTCCCATTACCCAAGTGTGCCTACATTCTTTGTTGAGCTTTCTTTCAGGGATGTGGTGATATGAAGAAGAAAGCCCCTATAAGTTCATATATTTGAATGTTTGGTTCCTTGTTGGTGGACTATTTAAGAAAGATTTAGAGGTATGACTTTGTTGGAAAAGATGTGTCATTGGGGGTGGACTTCAAGGTTTCAAAAGCCCAAACCATTCCCAGTTAATTTTCTTTGCCTCCTCCCTGAAGATCAGGATGTAAGTTCTCAGCTACTGCTCCACTACCATGCCTGCCTGCCTGTCACTGTGCTCCCCACTATAATGACCATGGACTAATCCCCAGAAACAGTAAGCAAGCCCTAATTAAATGCTTCCTTTGATAAGAGTCTGTGTTTTAATAAAATAAAAACATCCTTGTTTAGGTTTCACAGCAGCTATTGGTTCTTTTCACTCTAATATTTTAGGTTCTTTTTGTGAAAGCATATCTGACATATGAAACCCACAAATTGATCATCTTAAATGACATAGGAACAAAGGGAAGATTTTTGCATACAGAAAATAACAAAGAACAGCATCCTGGCATATTTGCCTTTACTATCTGTTGGAACTGCAAAAGGTCACAGGATCTTTGTCCTGGGCATAACATAGGAAAGTCATTTACCTTTTTGAATGACAGTTTTTCCATTTATAAATGACAGGGCAGGAGTACATGATCTGCAGGTTCTTCATAGTTCTAGGATGCTTTGATTCAATTTATTATATGCTGCCATAGACACTGTAACAAAAATGAATGACCTAATCCATTTGGCATCTGTTTTCTTGAATATTATAGCTAAGAAGCTAAAAATTGGTAATGAGATTCTGTGTCTGAGTATGTAATCTACTGAAGAGTCTTCAAAGTGAAAAATGGGAAAAGGCAAAGTGCAGAACTATAAGTCTGCATTATTCACAATGGACCCCCAGCAATTTGGTAAAGGACAGAAATCTGAAAGGGTGTATCTACTGCTATGAGCCTGACTTCTTATCAGTTTTAGTCTAGATACAGCTGTAGGACCGCAGGAAATACCTAATCAGAAGGAAACAATACTAGCATACAGTATTCACTCTCCACTTTGTATGTTTTCCTATGCCAAGTACTGGGATCAATTTTTGTGTTATCCCAAATGCAAAACTGAATTAAGGATTCCAGAGCAGCTGACTTATTTGGAAAGTATAGCAACATTGCTAGGGGTAGAGACCTGGTCCATAGAAGGGATACCAACAGGTTCAAAAGTCCATTATAAAACCTGCTACCAATATGGGTGACTGAAGCACAATACTTCAAAGAAACCCTGAAAACTATATAAAACATATCCTTTAGATTTAGCATATTCTCTTCAAGGCTCAGTGGATCTATGTGGAAAAGGAGGTGGAAAGATTGTAAAAGCTAGAGGTGGTGAATAACTCCAAAGAAACCACATTTTCCAGACAAACAATCTGGTTCACATATGAACTCACAGAGGCTATGAGAGCATACACAAAACATGCACACGTTCAGACCAGACAAAACTCCAGAATGGAAATGAAGAAGTGTAGACCAAGCCCCGCTTTTAAAAAATATGTTTGCAATTGATAACTATTGGGAGAAGGGAAGTCAGAGTTTTCTTTACAATGGGGTGACAATCACACCCAAGGGAATGATCAGAAATTGTTAGCCAATAACAAGTGGACTCCATGGTTTGTTTAGGTGGTTGTTTTTTCTTTTTTTGTGTGCTTTTGTTTGTTTCTTTGTTTAGGTTGTATGTGTGTGTGTGTTGTTTCTTTTTTTAGAGAAAAAGAATACAAAGTTTGGTGGTGGGCAGGGAGGGGTGATCTTGGAGGAGTTGGGAAGGGAAAATAAGATAACCAAAATATATTGCATGTAACATTATTTTTTAAAAGGTCAAGAAAGCTGGGATAGTTGTACCCCAATTACAATAGTCATCGACTGCAGCTCTTGTGAGTTGTTAATTTTCTAATCACTTCTGGAGGCAATGTAAGTCCTGGTAGCCAGAGAAGACAAAGCCATTCAGCAAAGACCAAGACAAGAAGTTAGACCAACCTTCATGGAAGTAGTAACGAGATGTGGGTCAGGTATGGAAAAAACATCACTAGACAAATATCATTCCCAAACTCTGAAGCCCATACTGTTTTGTCTACATATCAGACAGCAGAGGTTCAGAGACTGTAAAATGTCTTGTAAGGGGGAGAGCTGAATGAACTTAGGTGTCTGTGACAAAATACAGAACATTGTTAAACACTACACCTGTGGATGATACATAAAGAGGCAAAAAGTGCCATCTATTGAAATAGCACAAGTGCCCTTCCTCCAATGAATTACTCCTTGATTTTTGTCATTATTCTTTCTAGGTGTTGCCACAGACCTCTCTTGTCCCCATAAGAACAATTATTATTCCCCACTGTAAATGACCGTTTATATTTGCCATCCTTACTAAATAGATTCTTTTAGGAAAGCAAAACCATTGGTTTCTCCATTTTTGTGTCACCATATAAACAAAGAATTAACACATAAATGAATGTCCATTAATGCTGATAAGATGATACAAGTATTGAATTCTTTTCTGAAAAGCTTCAAATGATTCATAATTTACCCTTTAAAGGTAGCAAATATCGACAGAGTGCCTACTGTATGCTAAATAAAAAAATCCATAAAATGAAAACAATTATTGATCAAGGCACAATTACATATGTAAAACACAATTACTCTATTTCCAACATGTCTACTTGGGTTTGATTAAAATTTTCTAGGTCTTTGAGATATTACAAAAGAAGAGGCATTTTTCTTTTGAATATTATTTTCCTCATCTGTGATGAATACTAACAAACATGTGAGTGATACAATGTGCTTCTTTTATGCAAGCTTGAGATGCATTTGCATATCTGGCTCTAAGAGTCTACATTTTGTGAAACTGTGGTAGTGAACCTATTTCTAATATACACTATCTTGGGTTTCTATTGCTGTGATAAATATCATAGCCAAAGCATCTTGGGGAGGTAAAGGTTTATTTGCCTTACACTTATACATCACTGTTCATTATCAAAAGAAGTCAGAGCAGGAACTCAAGCAGAAGGGCTGGAACTTGGATGCAGAACTTGAGTAGAGTCCATGGAGGGCTGCTTCTTACAGGTTTGCTTCTCATGGCTTGCTCAGCCTGCTTTATTATAGCACCCATGACCACCAGCCCAGAGTGGCCTTAACCACAAAGGGCTGGGCCCTCCACTATCAATCACCAATTAAGAAAATGACCTACAGCCCCATCTTATGGAGGCATACTCTTAACTGAGACTCCCTCCTCTTTGATGACTTCAGTTGTGTCAAATTAACATAAAACTAGCCAGCATGTACACCAAAATTTTATTGGTAGTTTGTGGCTCATATTTCTTTTGAGTTGTTGATATACCTCACTGAGTATAGTTGAGGTAGGCAGTCATTTTCTACATATTTCTATTGCACAGCAAGAATCAGTTAATTTCAGTTAGACCAATCATTTTTCAGTACAGTACCAGGATCATATCTGCCAGGGGCTGTAATTTTGTAAGAGCAGAACTCTGGAAAATGTGTGGGAAAGATTAGTGGGCGTGCCTGAAACACTTTCTTTTCACTTTGTACTTGAAAAGCCTGAGGCAGAAAGTTTAGGAAGTGCTTCCATTTGGAGGTATTGGTTGGTTTTAGGGTTTTAGATGAACTCCAGAGGCAAACTCAGAGTTTCCTAGGAATGTAATCATCAGAATTGGGAAGTGATCATAGATAGGCCAAAATGATATGTGAAAACCGTACAGACCTCACATTAGAGCATTTTTTCCTCTGGTACTTCCTCCATTGTTTCAAGAATATTGATTCTCAATTAGAGTAGCAGTAAAAATGAAGAGTAGGGTTGCTCTGTGTCAGTCAAAACCTCTAATAGAGACTGGGCGAGAAGCAGGAAGTTTGTGACAGAGCTGAGAAAATAAAAGCCAAATGCATGTACCAAGGACAGTGTCCAGTACTGCCCTAGAACCCAAAAGGTTTATGTAACTGCATGCATTAGCACAGTGGCATATGTCAGCAAAAGGGCAATGTGTAATGACACCCACTGAAACTGTAAGTAGGATGTCAGAACCCATAGCATACTTATGCTGTGTGCTTTATAGAAAAGGACATATCTCAAATACAGCATGACCCAGAGTCCAAGTTACCAAGTGAGAAGCATATATCTCATTTGTCTGATTCTTTTTGGCAGGAAGACTTTTAGGGAGACTGGAAGAAGAGATGTGAAGAAAATGTCAGTGTCACAGATACATATTCAACAAATATGTGTGCCTCTGATGTGGTCTTTCAATATGCTTCACTGTTTAAAATGCATACTCAAGCCCATTGGTGGGCCTAGAAAGCAATTTTGTGTTTAGAAATTGTATATTAAAGGAGAATAGAATGAAAGACAATAAATACAACAGATTACATCTCACACAATGAGAGTATTTTATGAAACTTTCTAAAATATGGATGTTCTCATATGTTTGTGAATGTGTATTTATAAACATACATATATTTAGAGTTACAGATATGTAAAATTTTTCTATATTTTATAATAATGAATCAACTAAGGCATAATACAAGTGATTTTTTATGGATTACCATAATAACTATTGCAAAATAGTTTGAAAGTCATTGTGCTTCCCACACATAATCTCTGCTCTTCAAATTCTTACAGTGTAGTTAGGAATAAGACACATGAAATAAAAAGAAATAATTCATTTTATTCATCACTCACCACAATCAAGGTGAATAGCTTGTCCTAGCTGGTTCCCATGACAATCTCAGACACTGGATTTATTCCTATCATCATGTTATAGAAGAACAAACAAAATATCTTGACTAAAGCAAAGCAATCAAGCCCAAGACCAAATTAGTAGAGCTTATATTTACAACCTTATCTGATGCTTAACACTATCATTTGTTTTTTCTATATAGCTTACTGCTTCCCTAATAAGGTAGCAGATATGCATGAAATAGGTAACATGAACAAGAATTTGGAATTTCAAAGAAAAGGTCACTATTAGCTGTCAAGAGAGTGAGGGGGCTGTTTCTTGAAAGAGATGAGATTCAATTCTGAGGACAGAAAAGGAAATAAGAATGAATTTCAAGTAATAGGTAGGGTGTGACCGGTTTTAGAGTAGGAAATGAAAATAAGGATCATAGGACCCAGAGAAGTTTGCTAGTCTAGCTCAAGGGGAAAAAGTAACTATTTGGAAAAGAAAGAAAGACTACATACAAACTGGACCAGAAGGATATATCATAAACTGCTTTGCAGGCACTGTGCTAAGTTACTATGCATCATTTTGATTTATTTCCCATGACAACACTTACATGTGTTTTGATGCTCATTCTGATGAGTTGTGAGACTTGAAAAGTTCTAAAAACTTACTTAAGTATTATTGTGATGCTACGTTGAAAGGACACACATGGCTGAATGCAGCTCTCATGTTGCTGGCCATTTTTGCTTTTCTTCCTCTTTTTGGAAATGATTTACAAATAAAGCTTATAATACAACCCTTTATTCCAGGATTGCATAGCCCCACTGGTGTTATTCCTATTTCAGTTCATATGAGAAGAGCTCTTGAGCTTTGTCTGTGGCAGGGTATGCATTGTTATACCCTTGGGGGGCCCACTTTAGTCAAATGATGGAAATGGCAAAGAGAGGAGAGGAATGAATTAATGTGGCATATTGATGAAATAATTGATTCAACTTATAAACAAAATAAAGCAAAAAAATATTCAAAGGTCATGTGGAAGTCTCAAGCTGAGAAAATTGAGTAACATTTGTAAGATCAAGAAATTGAGGTTTGGAGAGATGCTTCCAGGGATAAGTGCACTTACAGAGGACCTGGGTTCAACTCCCAGCACCCACATGATAGTTCAAAACCATTTTAACTCCAGTTCCAGGGGATCCAATGCCCTCTTCTGAATTGTGCCAACAAGCATGCACGTGGTATAAAGACACACATGCAGGCAAATGACATAAAATGAAATGAACAGAAAATTTTAAAAGAAATTAAGCACTATATTTACAACACTCTCAAACAGATGAGATGCTGTCTGTGTGCATTCTAAAATTAACAAAGTATCTATGCTTGTTGTTTCCTCTCAGTATGCCAGCCATGGGCCTAAGGATGTTAAAGCAATTCATTTATTTAATTCTCACGACAACTCAGATTAGGAAACCGAAGAGTGGGGTAGCTTAGCATCTTGCCATAGACCACACAGCCTATAAATGTCAGAACTAGATTTCCTGCCCCAATGGAGAGTCCCCAACCTCAACTTCTCTTCTAAATCTCAACCTCATATATGTTAGAATTCCTAGCCACTCCTCTGTGACTGCACATGTGCTAGCAAAATGCTTACTCATAATCTATGTGCATGTGTGGTGTAGTTATATGTAAGCCCATGTGCGGGGAATCCATAAAAGCGGGTCCCACACATACCCCCACTTCCTGCACAATCTTAGGCCTAAGCACCCCCTTCTGTTTCTCCTAATAAACTCTTATAGTGGGTTTTGTTGTGCCTCCTGGCTTTTCTCGCATGGTAAACAGCGCCGCTTAATGAATAGCACAGTGCCACCTAATAAATAACAATATACCCATCTAGCTTCTTCATGTTTACATTCAAATGATACCAGGAGTCTCAAACCTTCACATGCTTGATCCTTCCATTATCCCCACCATCCCATCAACAATGGGCTTCGAGCTAATCAACTGTCACTTATCCAGAGGGCCTGATCCAGTTGGGGGCTCCTCAGCTATTGGTTCATAGTTCATGTGTTTCCACTAGTTTGGCTATTTTTCCCTGTGCTTTTTCCAATCTTGGTCTCAACAATTCTCGCTCATACAATCCCTCTTCTTTCTCGCTGATAGGACTCCCAGAGCTCCACCTGGGTCCTGGGACCAGGACCTGTCCTTAGTGCATGAGCTGGCTGTTTGGAAGCTGGGGCCTATGCAGGGACACTTTGCTCAGCCTGGGTGAAGGGAGGAGGGGACTGGACCTGCCATGACTGAATCTACCAGGCTGAGCTGAATCCCCAGGGGAGTCCTTGCCTTGGAGGAGATGGGAATGGGGGGTGAGCTGGGGGGAGGGGGGGAGAAGGGAGGACAGGGGAATCCATGGCTGATATGTAAAATTAAATTAAATTATAAAATAAAAAATGGGCTTCTTTTTTGTTTTTTGTTTTTGTTTCTTTCTTTTCTTTTCTTTTCTTTTTTTTTTTCTTGCCTTAGGTAAAGATAAGCGCGTTTGTTTTCAGGTGCTCTTTGAATCGTTGAGTCATTCTTGCCCAGTTTCTTGGAGCAAAAAACTTGGCGTCCTTAACTCCTCTCTGAACAAGCAATGCACCATGTCTGGTATTCTTTCGGGCCAGATGCAGAACCTGACTAATTCTCACAGTCTCTGTCCACTTAGACAAGGACATCCATAATATTTCAAACAGCATCCAATGGTTGTTAGAACCAAATTAAGCAACACACAAAATTAAACCGTGTCCTCATTACTTCTTGTTGCTGAGTGCTTTTTTAAGAATAATAAATTTTATCTGATAAACATATTCATTAAAAATTAGCCCAGGGCAAATTTACTAATTTAAATCCTTTTACTTGGAAGCAACAATCTTTTATGAAACTTTCCATCAGACTGTTAAACAGTTCAAATACCCCTGTCTCAATTCTGTGTTTTAAATAGTTGATAAAATTGCATTTGCACATTCCAAGTTTCTTGATAACTGTTGAAAACACTTACATCCTGGCTTAGGTTAAAGCAGTGTTCCCTAAAGTGCATTTCACAGAACAGTAATCCTACAAGTGTTAATTGGTACTGTTCAAGGGACAAAAAACTGTTTCCAGGCAAATGAATGCTAGAAATGCATAACTACACCAGAAACAAATATTTTAAAAATCTTTTTTAAATTTTAAACATTTTATTTTGAGATTTTCATACATTGGTACTATATTTACAATGTTCCCACACCTCTCCTTCCCAATTCAAGGTCTTTCTGTGTCCCACCCAACTTTCTATCAAATTCATGATTTCTTTTTCTTTAATTACACACACAAACACAAACACAAACACAAACACACACACATTACATTTTGTGCATGTGTATGAAACATACTGAGCCCATTTAATGTTGATATTATGTACTTGTGTTTGGACCTGGTCACTTAGAATTAGCCAACATGCCTAAGGGCTTATCCCTGGAGAAAACTGATTCTCCCTCTCTAAGTAGCTATGGATTTTCTATAATTTGTCATTTAAAAGCAGGATCTTGTGAAATTCCCCCATCTATATTGACATGTCAACCAACTAATGTTGTCATTGTGCCAGTCTTGTTTAACTCCTCTTCTTGTTGAGATTTTATGAGTGCATTTTTTCTGTCATATCTAGAAGACACTATTAACAAAAGGTACCCCTAGTCCATTGGTTCATTACCCCCCTCCCCATGATTTTCCTTGAGTCTTAGATATAGGGATGTATTGTAGATATATCAATTTGGGTAATTTGGGTAACCCAAGGTCACTTATTCTCTGTATTTTGACCAGTTGTGGATCTCAGATGAGTAGGATTATCAATTATTTTTATGCCCTTAGAAGCTTGCGTAGCTCTTTCAAATAATATGAGAGATGGTGATAGGGGAGACTTTCATTCAGCTGTAAGGAAAATGAAATTATGAAAATGGCAGGTAAGTGGATGGAACCGAAAAATATTATACTGAGTGAGGTAACCCAGAGCCACAAGGACAATGGCAGCCTATTCTCTTATTTATAATTCATAGCTGTGAATGTTTACACTTGAGTATATAACCCGATGCAACTGCAGAAGTCAAGAAAGTAAAAGGGCATTACAAGTGAGGAGGAGCTTTATGTGAGAAATCCACAGGAGTCTGCTTAAGAAGTATCAGGGAATATAATTAAGATACAAGTTGGGGAAGTACACTCATGAAATACAGAACCAAGTAAACAGCTGAAATCTTCCTCTGTTCCTTCGGGGAGCTAATGCACCTGGCAAATGCACCTGGCTGTCTTGTCTCTGATCATGCCAAGCAGAGATCATGACCCCTCTAACTTTCCTTTTAAGAGGTCATGTCTGCAGGCAAGAAGCACTGCCTCCTTTAGGAGCAAATACCACTACATTTCCCCTTTTTGTCTAAATAAGAAGGTTCTAAACCTAATGCAAACTATAGACAATAAAAACGATTATCAAGTATTGTCCATGAGAAACAAAGGGTAATAACATAAACAAAAATGGAACAAGAACAACGTCAAGTAAGAAGCATACTAAATGTCCAGATCATAGGTAAAAGGCAAATTGCAGCGATTACTCCAAAAGCTGTCCTATCCAGAAGAATTTGAATCTACTACCAAATATGCTCTTAGCTAAGATATGAGAGGATTGTGACTGTAACTATCTAGTCTTAAACCCCATTGAAGACCTGAGAAGGAAAATAATATTACCTGAGTAAACAGAAAGTACAAATGAGCAACTTCCAAAAATTGCAAGAAATGACAGAGACAGCTGGCAGCCTGGACACTCACCCAATGTTTCTCTGCAATATCAGGGCATCCATTTTTTGGCTATAGACCTAGAATATCTGACCAACCATTTTCAGAAGCAGGAATTTTGAAAGACCATCTTACCCTGTCTTGGTGAGGTTTAGCAGTCACTTATTCTTTGTCCTGCTTGTCCAGTTTAGACAGCATGCTTACTGTCAGAAGTCGAGGCAAGGGCAGTTCTTTGTCCAACAGGCATTTTTGGCCAAAAAGAAGACAAACTCCATATGGAGTATCTTCGATGCCCAACATCCTCTCAGGAGTAGATCAGTGCTCCCAGGATCAATCATGTCTCATGTCAACAGAATTCTAAGTTATTAGCACATTTAAATGCCATATTCTCTAGGTCTATGAAATGTTTGAAGATTACCTATCCATCTAACATATATTTCTGTATATCTACAAAATCTAACAAACATGACTATAAATATGACAAGCATGGGTGACTATTAACCTGTAATTCTTATCAACCTAAATAACTCAAGGACTAAAGCTTCACATTATAAGAATAAACAGTCTGTAAACAGATGTACAGTATAAGAACAATGACCTTGAATTTGTGACAATATACAAAATAACTTAATCAGAGGTAGAAATGTATAGTGCAATATGACAACAATATCCTTAATATGTATCAATGTACAAAATATCCTAAGCAGAGGTAGAACATACATATACTATGACAAATAAAATTTTACGTTTATATCAATATACAAAATATTTCAAACAGGAGTAGGAACATATGTACAATATGACAAATATAGTTTTGTATTTGTATCAACACACAAATTTTCTTAAGCAAGAATAGAAAATAATTTAAAGTAGGATAGGAGTACATAAGATAAGGAGGAAGGAGATAGAACACTAACAATGTTTGAAAAAGCCATAGGGAAACATTAGTAAGCATATATAAAAATACATATAATATATATGTGGTATATATTGTACATGATATATTACATATGTATGTGATAGTTCAAATTGTTAGCCAAGATTATATAAAGTTGTTTATTGGGGGAATTACTAAGGCAACTCCACGTAGTTAAAAAGTAGGTTTATTTTGGGGTAACTTACATCTACCATCTCAGTCTACCATCCAGCATCCAGGATCACCAGGAACCAAGAGAGCCTGCATATCCGGATCCCGGGTCTTAAGGGCTCCTGTCTGGGACCTGCCCCAGGGGCAAGTCATAGGTAGGCATGGCAGTTCCTGGAAACCTCACGAGAGGTAGTACTTCCAGGTCAAAGCTGGGACAGCTACCAACTACAGTTGTTGGTTATGAGGGGTCCAAGAGATTCTCCCAGCAATATAGACTATTGCCATTGCCCCTGGTTTCTGCTCAGAACTTGAATGTAAGGCTCTATTACTGAAGCTATCATACACTTTGGACATAGGAATTGGGATACCCAAGCTTTAACTATTTGTTATTTGAGACGTCTCCAGACTACATAGTAGGATCTGGGAATCCCAAGAGAATGAATGAAATTCAGGGAGATTTCAAATTGTTTTCACTGTGGAAAATACTTTCAATAAACCAGCAAGCTGTAAAAGTGTTCCACAGAATACACTATGAGAAGCACCAAGGTAAAGTCTTAGCAAGAGTAGAGAACTATTAGCAGTCAGCTGAATATCTTCATAGAGGTTAAAGTACCTGGTGTTCAGACACATTGAAATGTCTGGTGTGTGTGTCACTGATAATATTCTCAACTTCCACCTTAAAATATTTGACTCTCTGTGGGAAGAAAAGGTAACCTAGCCAGGATAAAATGAGAAAAAGAGTACAGCAATTACAAAGCATTTTTGCATCCTGATTACTCATTTTTAAAAATAAAATTTTCTGAGGTCTGTGTATTTTGTCTTTGTGAGATAAAGGTCCTGAATTTTTATGAGGCAGATTCTAAAGGTGATATATTTTTAATAATATTTTCAGGTATACAATACCCAGTGCAATTCATGTGCTTAATTGCCCTGTTACCAAGGTGACCATTTGTCATGATACATCCAGTACATTCTGAACTTTCACCCTTCACTATGTAATTACTAATAACATCCCCACTTTGGTCTATTTGGTGTGACAAACTAAGCTGTTACCATCCCAGCTACACATGTTTGGCATATTATGATTTCCAAAGAAATCCTTTCCTTTCCCTTTGCTATTCTCCCTACAAAAATGGAGACTAATTGTTCTCTCCTGGAATCTGGGAGGCCCTGTGGCAAACTTGTCAACAGTAGAATATGGCCCAAGGGACATTTCCTAACCAACTGAATGCATAAAAGGCAATTCTATTGCATCCTTGCTCAAGGGAAAATTCACATTGGAGCTGTTAGTCACTTGGTAAGGAATCTGACTGCACTAAAGCCACCATGCTGTGAGGAAACCCAAATTAGCTCACTTTGTGAGCTCATACAGAGAAGGCTTCAAACTGCTACTCTTTTCTCATTTCAGCCACATAAGAGATCAGGAGCAAGAAAGATCCAGCCACAAACGTTTTGGAGAACTGATATGATGGAATCATAAGCTAGCAGAATGCCCATTGCTATTGGCAGACACTGAGGTATGGGGTGATTTATTATACACCCACATTAAGTGGAGCACTGGAATGTATATTAAATAGGAAGTTGGAATGCTTAGGGTCTGTTTTACTTGGATTAAGTTTGAAAATTAACAGCAAAGAGATATTTGCCTTTCTAAAATTCAGATAAAATATATACACTATTATAAATGGTATATTGTGGACCCTCCTAACTAAAGATGAACTTGTAAAACAACAAAATTCTAAGGGACAAATGTATGGCTTTTCTTTTACCTTTACCTAAAAGCTTTACTTTTACCATTGTTTCTGTTAAATATGCACAGAAAAGAGATTATAAATCCTATCAGTCTAGCTTAAAGACTGAGTCAAAATGAATACTTGAGCAAAATGAGGTTTTCAACTTGAAAATTGAGTATGCCTAGTGATTTCAAATGTTCTAATTTCTTTTCATGATCTGTCCAATTTCCATCTTTTCCATGACAAATGAATTCCTTATTGTCTTCTTTCTCCACAACTTACCTACAGCTAGATTTGAATGCATTGTGATTGAAGGATTGTTCCTCACAGTGACATTACTGGAAAGTAGTAGAACCTTTGAAATGCGGAACATAGTAGGAGGTCATTCAGTCCTTGCAGATATGCCTTTTGAAATTAGTTCTAAGGCAGCAGTTCTCAACCTGTGGGTCATGACCCCTCTGGTGGTTAAATGATCCTTTCACCGGGGTCACCTAAGACCATCGGGAAACACAGATATTTACATTAAGATTCATAACAGTAGCAAAACTGTGGTTATAGAGTAACAATAAAAATAAGTTTGTGGTTGGAGGTTACCACAACATGAAGAACTATATTAAAGGGTCACAGCTTTAAGAAAATTGGGGCCATTGGTCTAAGGAAGCACATGATTGTTCTTCTGAGAGGACTGATGACAAAAGTACAACTCTTCCTCATGTTTTCTGTTTCCTGGCTCAAGTTGTGACTCTTCACCCTGAAACATACTTTCTTCATTGCCATATACCATATGTGCCATTGGCTGTTGGCTGTGAAGCTCTTAACAGATCTGCTCCCATGCGGGCACCTTGCTTTTGTTTTCTAAGGAAATCGTTTGTTGCTTTTTGATTTCTAAGGAAATCGTTTGTTTTTATGAGGTTAGCTGCTTTGTGGATTGCATTATAGTAACACAAAACTCAATAAGTTGCTTACTTTTCCTTTAATATATTATTTAATTCTTCTAGGTATTGAACACAGAAACATAGTATAATCTTGCCACTTGGTTATTTTGCTCAAATATATGGTTTGGGATATACTGATATTATCAACATTAATGTATATAGTTATATTCTTCTTTCCCCCTTGTTACATAGCTTTTATTTCAGTAAACTAAATTGATGTGAAATAAATGTTGACTCAGAGTTTACACTGAGTAAAGTGAATTAGCAAGTTAATGAATAAGGAACAAAAGCAAGAAAATATGAGACTGTTTGAAAAGCATTCATAATCCACAGATAAAGAAGAAAATGATCTATTTATTTCTTACCACTAAGGGACTTAAGTCGAAACAGTTTGGCCTCTGAGACAAGTTCAGATGATATCTAGATGAGAAAGAAGCTTAATATTTGCATTGTGTTAACTCAGCTTCAACAGAAATCCCCTAATGGATCATTATTTTCTCAGCATTATTGTCCTAATAGTGCCATAGGCTTCTGAAATGTTCATCTGTCCCACTTTTTATCTTGGTTTCACAACTAAGTTGCTATCATGTGACTTATTATCAGAAATATGAAGTTAGTGCTTGTGGCATATCCGTATCTGAGGCCTCAGTATACATAGTCTGCCATAACACTCCATGCTATTTTTTCTCTTTATGAGGACATCAGAGACAGCCATCCTATAAGATGAATAAAGCCTAGATCCCACAGTTGCCCTAAAAAATCAAGCAAGGAAGAGTTGTTAGGATTGAAGTATAGCTCAACGGTAAGCATGTTTGTGGAGCATACATGAAGCTCTAGTTTTGATCCTCAGAACCACAGAAAAAGGAGAGTTGATCATCCATCTGTCACTGGGTTGTGCCGTAACAGATTTTAGAATTATTTGTCAGAAGAGTATGATCTTGTTGTCTATTTCGATAATTATAATCATCAACAAATATAGAACACATAGCTAGAACTGGAAAATAGTTTGCTTTTTCTTTATTATTAATTCTATTTTAATAGGATACCAGAAGTGGTGTGTGCATGGGTGGGTGGGTGGGTGGGTGGGTGTGCGCACATGTGCACACATGCATGCATGTACACACATGTATGTGAAATTAGAAGAGGATATGAGATTAAAAGCTCTATAAGAGTAGCAAGTATAGTATTATTGACTGATTCAGATATGTCTGACTTGTGGCCAATGGGCTACCAGTAGCTGAATGCATAGCTATGCATATGGTTAGCTATGAGTACAGCCCAACACAAAATTGTGAACTTACTTAATCCAACATGAGATTTTTACTGTAGACTTCTCTAGATAGCTCTGCTCTGAAGCTTAGTCTCCACAGATTGTGTGGTGATGGCCAGATGCTCATGGGGAATCTTTACTATATATGGAGTTCCCTTGTGAGAGTAGCCTCATGGTCCATGGAGTCTGTGTAATTATTCTTAAACTCAGTTGCACTATTCTCAAACATTAATTTTGTAGATGACAATGGCCTACCTACCACAATGTCAAAAGGTTGGACATTTCTGGAATCCTTACTATTTTCCTGGTAATGTGATAAACGTGTTATAAGTAGCTACAGTGCTTCTAGCCAGACTATGGTGATATTATTTCAGTCATCAACACTATTTTTATGAGGAACCTGAAGTCTAATCATGACAGGATACTAATAGAAATTCTAGAGCAAGAGAGATTACTAGTAATGGCTGGAACTCTGGTTCTTCTTTAGCAAAGTTAAATGCTACTAACAATAATGCTTAGCTGTTGAGCTTCCAGGCCTATGCCATGTTAGTAAGTCCAACAGGAGTTGGTCACTGAAAAGACTTGAGTGTTTCTCTGCCACAGTTGCCACATTTTGGTGCTTGCACTCTGCCACAAAGAGAGAGAGAACTTACTGAGGTTGTGTAGTATGGAAAACACCCATACTGTGACTATTTATTTGTCCATGGATACATCATTATTGTCACTTTCAGGATAAACTCTGAAGATAGAACAGACTAAAAATAAAAAAAAATGGCAAAGGATGAGCTTTGTGATATATATAAAATTGTGCTTGAAATCATTCAGAACAGCTGGTGGTCCACAGATATATTGGCTTGTGTCTGGGTTGGGTTTCAAAGTCTACTAGCATTTTACACATGAGTATTTGAAATGTCTAAACGTGTATATGTCAGGGCACTATGGCTATTTGATTATTCTAAATTATGTGGAAATTGATGTGTGATTGTCACTTAGTACAATTTGCAGATGCATGTTTATTAGGTATTTATTAATCTAAAAAATTGGAGACACTTAGATAAGTATTCTGAGATTCTGAGATTCATCAACTGTGCTTCTGAAATGCGAATGGTCTCTCCTTTTAGTTTAGAAGTAAGGTAATTTTATGATGCTCTCTGAGTGTGAATTTTTTTTTCATGAAAACTACCCTTCATGTACTAAAAAGATCTAGGTGTATATGCTATGTATGGGAAAACAAAGAGAATTTCAGAATAATAAAACACCATGAAAATAAGAAGCATAGAGACAGAGTAAAATGGAATATTCAAAAGGCAAGTGAAACTATAATTGGAAATGGGGCAAGTAATGAATTAATCTGTAATGGGAGAAACAAATGAAGAATGAATTTTTAAAAAATAAACATTTAGGGTGTGTGTGTGTGTGTGTGTGTGTGTGTGTGTGTGTGTGTGTGTGTGTGTGTTTATACACATGAGTGTACATACCTGGAAAGGCCAGCTGCATCTGCTATCCTGGGGCTGGAGTTATAGGCAGTTGTGAGCTGTTTGATGTGATGTTGGGGGTAGAAGTAGGGTCCTCTGAAAGAGCAGTATACACTCTTAACTGCTCTGTTCAGCCCAATAACATTTTTAAAGGAGAAAGACCACCACAAATTGGGACTATCCATATCCACCATGGAAGGTGTGGGGCTCATGAAGTCCTGCCCATCTACAGGAGATTTTTACAAAGTTAACAGAAGACTGAGAAACATTTTCTTCAGTGGTGAAGTCACTGGTAGGTTGTCTATATACCTGTGAATAACCCCTTACCCATGATCTCATAAGCAATCCTAAAGAAACTCATTGGATCACCACCAAGTATGAAAACAGACATACAAATAGAAGGGATAGTAAATATGAAGAAGGGAATCAGCAAGAGTGGAAGGGTATAAGAGGATAATGTGGATGAATAATGGGTATGATCAAAATGCATCTTATATATGATGAAAATGTCATGAAATACATGATTATGTATAATTAATATATGGTAATAAAATATTTACGCTATCACTTACAATATCTATGAAGAAATATATGTGGTAACTAAGAACATTTTATAACAAGGAGCTTAAGAAAAGTCAGTAAGTTTTTCTTACTAAAGAAAAAAATAAATATTTTAAAACAGTTGATAATCTGAATCATTTGTGTTTTTTCTAGTCTTGATATATTCAAAGGATATTTACACACACACACACACACACACACACACACACACACACACACACACA
>CABHPP010082920.1:22653-58118 GCA_902168425.1 Peromyscus attwateri
ACACACACACACACACACACACACACACACACACACACACACACACAAATAGCAACAAATACATGTCTGAACTCTTCCATTCTTGCCCACTGTATGCAAAACGGTTTACGTGGAGGAATCTCCCCCCAGTTGTAGCCCATATCAACACAGATAAGCCACTTAAGAAGGAAGAGATTAATCTAATCAGTTGCCTTACAAACCTCTGTAAGCTTTAAAGTTTTTCTTTTGGAAAAACAGATGAAATAATATTACTATGGTATCAGGCCGATGTCCCCTGTCAGCAGAGGGGGAAGGGAGAGAAGAGATAAAAGAAGTCTTTTTAATCTGAATTGCTCTGTGCCTGGAAATTCCCAAGTGCAGCCTGGAAAGCCTGGTCAACTGCTACACTGCTGCTCACACCATACTGAGAAGCAGTGCGGTTTATTTCCACCATCTAAGAACACTAGCAAGGAGGCCAGCAGCCAGCAGGTGACATAAGAAGGAAGGAGGGATATGAAGTCTCAGGGAATATCTCCTCTGATAAGCTGGCTTTACCACCGTTTATTACTGTTTTCCTAACTCCTTATCACATTTTCTTTCCCTTCCTAATGGTTCACCTTAGCACACACACACACTGGAGAGTTAATAACGAAGCTGGTTAAGGGGGGAAATGGTGAACTTGCCGCAGTCAATTCCAAAGTCTTTCTTTCTTTCTTTCTTTCTTTCTTTCTTTCTTTCTTTCTTTCTTTCTTTCTTTCTTTCTCTCTCTCTTTCTTCCTTCCTTCCTTCCTTCCTTCCTTCCTTCCTTTCTTCCTTCCTTCCTTCCTTTCTTTCTTTCTTTTTCTTAAATTTTGATCTTTTGAGACAGGATTTCTTTGTGTAGCTCTGGCTGTCCTGGAACTCACTTTGTAGATCAGGCTGGCCTCAAACTCAAAGAGATCTGCCTGCCTCTGCCTCCCGAATGCTGGGATTAAAGGCACGTGGCACCACCACCTAGCTTGTCAGCAGAGAAAAACAATGACATCATGAGGTTTGCAGGCAAATGGATGGATCTGGAAAAAATCATCCTGAGTGAGGTAACCCAGACTCAGAAAGACAAACATGGTATGTACTCACTCATAGGAGGATACTAGATGTAAAACAAAGATGACTAGACTGCTACTCACAACTCCAGGTAGGCTACCTAGAAAACAGGACCCTAAGAAAGACACAGGGATCGCCCAATGACAGAGAAATGGATGAGATCTACATGAACAACCTGGACGTGAGTGGGGGTAATGAAGGGCGAGGGTCAAGGGAAAGAGAGCTTAGGGGAGTGGGAGATCCCAGCTGGATCAAGAACAGAGAGGGATAACAAGGAATAAGAGACCATGATAAATGAAGACCACATGAGAATAGGAAGAAGCAAAGTGCTAGAGAGGTCCACAGAAATTCACAAAGATACCTCCACAATAGACTACTGGCAATGGGTGAGAGAAAGCCTGAAATGACCTACTCTGGTGATAGCATGGCCAAACACCCTGATTGTCGTGCTAGAAATCTCATCCAATGCCTGAGGGAACTGGATGCAGAGATCCATGGCCAGGCCCCAGGTGGAGCTCCAGGAGTCCAATTGGCGAGAAAGAGAAGGGTTTGTATGAGCGAGAATTGATGAGACCAAGATTGGAAAAAGCACAGGGACAAATAGCCAAACGAATGGAAACACATGAATTATTTCTAAACACATAGATAGCTTACACAAATTATTAGTTTTCTTCTTTTCTTCTCATCCCTGTTTCCTGCAATTTTTCAAGTTGGTTTTAGGAGGCTGGCATTGTGTAGTAGGCTGAATAAATGCCTACATTTTTTTGTGTGTCAGCAAGTTCTATAGAGCAAGTTAAACCCAAAAACTGAGAACCTTAATTCAATAATAAAAAAATAAGCCCCGTGTTCTTACATTTCACAGTTAAAACTAAGAGGTAAGAAATCTTTCCTCCTTCTCACCTGAGTTCTAGTGAAAGGATTTTGTTTTAAAAATATTTTATCTTGTAAATTTCTTGGATTAGATTTTCCTAGAAGTAAATTGATACTATTAGTAATAAACAAAAGAATATCGAGCAAAGAAAGCCAGTCATTGGCAGTAACATGGGTAATTATATACATTTTCTTATTTTAGCCTTACAACAACCTTCATAGAAGGTATTATTTTCTTTATGTCTTTCAGAATACAATTAAATTAACTAAATAAGTACATTGGTTAGGTATCAGAAACAATTTCACACATATTATCAAGCCCTAGTGATATCAAGCCCTAGTGATATTTAAACTAATTCTTACTGAAAAGGAAAAATTCAAAGATGCAGTGTTGCCTTCATCAATGGTGCTTTAATAATCATGAGCTAACCAAAGTTCAGCTGAGCTGGAAAATGCAGATGACTCATTTATGATCAATCCCTTTCCTTTTCTTCCCTGTAGCTAACACTATCAAGCACTTCCTTATGTCACCATTTAAACTCATCCAAGTAAATTAATTGATGGAAAAATATTGGAGATTATGTAATTACTTCCTCTGGCTCAGTGGTGTTGCCATCTGACTTCCAGTCAGCAAGACGAGATCTAAATTAAATGCAAATAATTGTTCACAATTAGGAAATGAAATGCCTAGAGAACCCCATGGTATTTTAAACAAGCTGATGTATTTCCCATCAATCAACAATTGAGACTTTCTAACATGTACTTGGCTAGAGTCCCAATGATTACAGTGTGCATAGCAGCAAGATACCCTTCTGCATCACAGATAATAATTCCCAAAGATGCATACTTCAGTCAGAAGTAGACACGGAGATTGTTGTATACAAAAAGTATTCATCATTCAAATTTGTGAGGGTCGCCAAGTGGTCAATACCAAGTCATGCGATGATTTGTATTATAGAAGGATCACCTTGGATATGTTGGATAAATCTGGCCTTGAGGCC
This sequence comes from Peromyscus attwateri, assembly GCA_902168425.1. Taxonomy (NCBI): domain Eukaryota; kingdom Metazoa; phylum Chordata; class Mammalia; order Rodentia; family Cricetidae; genus Peromyscus; species Peromyscus attwateri. Next base: position 25,587 of record CABHPP010082920.1, read on the forward strand.
ATTATTTGAGTACATTTTGTATTGCTTTGTTTTAGTTACAAGCAAAGAAGCCATTCTTTTAAAAAGATGTTTCTCAGAATCCTTGGTGATGACCTTGCTGCATTGGATTCATCCATACCTACCTACAATGACTACATCTAATAATATTTTAAAGTTTTATTGCTTTAGGACATAGAAAAATACGAAATCTTTTCAATACAGAAAAAAAGGAGAAACGATGAAGGGAAGACATAAGCCTGAAAGAAGAAAGCATTTCCAGTAAAAAAAAAAAAAAAATGACCTTAACAGGCTAACAACTTGGTTGGCTAGGGAGGTTTTATAAACATCATTAGTATCCATTTGATATAGGTAGCAGACAGCAACAAGAATTGGAAAATAACTTGGATGTGATCACTGAAAGCACAGAGATAGGCAAAAAAAATATAAGTTCTTCATGAACACAAATCTCAGTGTCACTGGAGAGCACAGTTGGAATGTCCTCCTTTCCTGATTAGCAACCATCTAATCAAGGACACTGAGTGCCTGCCAGCTCTATATACATGCCATGCCGAGAAAAAACAGAAGGGATCAGGTCATGGTGTTTTCAACCTATTGTAATACAACAGGTTAAGAGTGATTTAAAAGTAAATCATTTAGAACTCATCATTTGTGATGATGAGTTTATTTAGCTGAGAGAGAAGTAGTTCTTTTCTATTTTTTGTGTACAATAAAGAGAAATTCTGTTAAAATGAGCAAATAACTCACTGTTTATCAAAATTGTCTAAGGCAAGAAGGAATAGAGATGGGGGATCATATGTGCATATATATGTATACATATTTATGTGTGTGTATTCAAATACAAAGCCATATTCAGCAATTATTTATAGAAAGGCTCTTCAGCCTACAGATGCTGAAATATTATATAAAATCCTTAAACTAGAACTTGTGTTAAGACTTTCTTACAATGTTACAGCAGTAAGGCTATAATGTATAGGCTGCAGCATTAATATATTTGATTGCAATGTGAAATAGCACTGTCTAGGACCTCCTCCACTAGTAGATACTTGACTGAGGCCATAAGCAAATGCATTTGCCCATTTTGTTTTACAATAAGGGAATGAAAATCATCATAATCAGGATGCTTTCTGAAGAGAAGTGATGCAAAGATTTCTGGCATGAGCCTCAGCTGCTCCATACATGTACCTGCCAGAAGGACAGAAATGTAACATATGCTCACCTAGGCATTCTCTGTTGTTCAGCATTAATGCTTAAATCGAACAGGCTTTTCAAGGCTCCCCTCATCTCTTTGACCCACATATAGTGTGCTTCAAGGCTCAAAGGCAATCTCAATAGTGTTTTAAGTGCAAGTGAATTAGTCAACAACCTCATGTTCTAATGGGAAATTATATTCAAAATAATCTTGTTCTTATATTCAAAAGTTGTTCCTTATATTAAAAATAATATTGTTCTGGTCCAGAACCTATATCCTATGCCTTAATGTAACTTTACTGTGGTGATATTTTATTTGTGCACCCCGATAAAGCTTATCTGGAGATCAGAGGAAAAAGCCAGCCATTATATTAAACATAGAGGTCAGGCAGTGGTAGAACATACCTTTAATCCTAGCATTCGGGAGGCAGAGATTCATCCAGATATCTGTGAGTTCAAGGCCACACTGGGAATAGGGCCAGGCATAGTGGTACATGCCTTTAATCTCCAGCACTAGTTAACCATAGAGGTCTAGAGGTCTGTACAGACAGAAAGGAAGTGATGTAGCTGGGCAGAGAGAGGAAGTAAGAAGGCAGGGCACAGAAAGGATATAGGTGTGAGTATACAGGAAGTAGCTCTCTCTTGGGCTAAGAATTTCCTAGTGGTAAGAACTTATGGCTTGGCTTGTTCTATTCCTCTGATCTCTCAGTTTCACCCCCAATATCTGGCTCTGGGTTTTTATTAATAAGACTATTTAGCAATTGTTCTTACACTTTACCTATCTGTATGCCTTAATGTAACCTTGCCTATCTGTGTTTTAATCCTGCATGTTCTTTTCCATGTGACATACAAACTAAATTCTGAGCTACAAAATTTACATTTAAGAGAAATGCCAGAGTGGTAATTTTGGTAGACACTTGGCAAATAAAAATATCTTCTCAGTAAAACAAAGGAAAGGCCGTTTTAGAGAGCTGCCACACTTCTAAAGGTCTTTGAGCTTATTGATTTGTTCATTTTTATAGATTTACTCACAAAGATACACTAAGGCTGAAATATATAATCTGAAATATTAATCTATTAGATCCTACTTCAGTTTCCATTTACTTTTCCAAATTACAGTAGTCTTCTTTTCTTCAGAATCATAGGTTAGTCTTTAGACTGTCATAACTTTCTCCAGACAACTTCAAATAGGATAGAAAGTGGAACTCCTCCAAGAAGGTAAGCCCTCCCCTGGCGAGTCAGCAGAGCCTGGTACTTTCAGTAGAGGCATGTCTAAGCCCCTCCCCCTGCCTCAAGGCTGTGCAAGGTGTCCCATCATAGGTAGTGGGAATGGGAGGTGGACTTGGGGAGGAAGGCTAGAGGGGCAGGAGGAGGGAAAAGGGAGATCTGTGATTGGTATGTAAAATGAATAAAAATTTTTTCTTAAAAAAAGAATAGCAATGAGATAAAATAAAAAGATGAGATAAAATAAAAGCAATGGAAAAAAAAGAAAGTGGAATTTCTGTTTAGCCTTTTAAAGGGACATATAAATAGGAATTATGTTACAAAATAAATTGTATTTAAGTCCCACGCTTACACTCAACCTAATTCATGCTAACAATGTATGCTAGGGAATAGAGAATCAGCTGAAGTTTCTCCAAAGCTCTGATTTACATTCTTTGGTGAATCGTGAGTACTTTAAAATTACGTCTAGATATAAGATATTTCAAGCATCATACTGTCTTTTGAGCTCATAATGCAACCTAGGAAACACAACTGTATTGTCAATTAAACTATGATTGGGGGTTACTTTAATTTTTAAGCTCTCTGCTTCTTCCTGACCATGCCATAACACTGATTTTTCCGAAAAGACTTCTGGGTGGTTACTTATACCCAACAGGAAAAATTTGTAGAGTTCTTATTCTTATTTCATTCAAAATATGGTATAAACATTTAGGCCTGCTGGCAGCTGCCTATAATCCCAGCATTTGGAAGACAGGGGCAAGAGGACCAGGTCATTCTAGACTATATGAAACCTGTCAAAAGCTAACAAACAAAAAACAAACAAAAATAGTCAATAAATCAATTGTATATTACAATTATACATTCTGTGAATGAGACAAACTTTTGTAGAACATTATTGATCTTTTGCAAAATTCTTCAACCATACATTTCAGACTCTCTTCAAGTAAATAGAATAAGATATTGTTTATTTTTATCTCTGGAGAAGAAATTTTGATTACTCTAGAGAAATGTAGATCCTAAATTAATGACTATTTCCATGTGTCAAATGTTCAATGAAACCAAAGATCCAGATTTTCCTCTGTTTTATAGATTCATGTATAATTTTATTTTTGCTGTGTGACCATTTTGCCTGCATGTATTCCTGTTCATCACGGTGAATACCTGCTACTGGAAAATGTTAGAAGAGGACATAAGATTCCCTAGAACTGTGGCCACATGTTTTTGTGAGCTGCCACATGAATGCTAGAGACTGGATCTAGGTTATTTGCAAAAGCAGCTAATGCTCTTAACTACTGAGCCATATCTCCAACCTCTCATGCATTGTTTCTGCTACTTGTTTCTACCACTTATTTCATTTTAAATGGTTTGAACATCTTTACTATTATTCAATTATTCTTGAATCTCTGGGCTTCAATCTTTCTAAAAATAAGCCATAAAGTACCTTTTATTCTAGCCACATTCTTTCACATGTATGTATAATGTGTTTTGCATACTCAAGAAGTAGCATACAACAAAGGTACTCAAAGATCTCTGGTATTTGGTATTTGTAAATGTCCTTACAAATATCTCCCCAAAGACTCTGTACATTTTGAAAAGGGAAGCAAAGCAATTTCAGGCAGCTATGTAAATATGTCAAGTAAAAATGAAGCTAGTATTTATTTGTGGAGGCATTTTCCATATTTAGATGCACAGACATTTGACCACTTTTAGTCTTCCTTCAAATAGAATGACAAATTTCTTCCAAAGACCACAGGATAATTATTGTGGGTGATGTTTTCAGTGGATAGGTTTTTAAATGAAAAGGGGGCATTAAGAGTGCAGTTTAACTCTTGAGCAAATATTGAGAATCTTTCAAATAATCTGAGTGGGAATAAAAAAAATCATTCCTCTACATAAATCTATTAGGAGCAAAAAGCCTTCAGATGCCATCACTTTGTGATATATTAATGGATGAGGGAAAAAGAAAAGCATGGCAATTAAAGATGAAAAGAAAGGAAAAGTAAAGAATGACAGCTATATTAGTATCCAAATGGGTACCTTGGCTAAAGCAAGGCAGCGTCCTAAATAAATGATTTTATAATGGGCCCATCTGTCTGCTTTGCAAAACTACCCTGTAACATGGCACAGCTATTCTCATGTCTGTTTAGAAGAAACTAGGGAATGAACATTTCTCATGTGCGGTATATAAGCATCCTTTGTTCTCATTTGCTTTAAATTATAACTGATCCTGATAGCTTGACTAATCATATTGAATAGTTTTTCCAAGCCCACACTTCCAAATTAAAATACTTGCAATCATACATATTTATTTGTTTCCTTTGCCTCATTCATTTGTGTCTTTCCTCTCCTCAAAGCCTATGTACTATGGTGGGTTAGCCTAATGACTCCAAGGTCTCAAATTCAATCACAGTTGTAGGCCTTACAGGTGTAAGTAAAGTAGCACCTTCTTGTCTCTTCGAACTGATAAGACTCTTTTCTCTGTTGTACCAATGCTCTCTAATACCACCATTTAGTGACTCACAGTTGTAGAGCAACTACATGCATTAAGTCTAACCATGTCAAGGCACAGAGGTCACAGAGATCAGGAAATAAGATTTGCTGTCCCCAAAGAACAAAGACACAAACACATAATTATAAAAAAGTTATCAATTTGCAGGAAGACAAAGTTAGTACCTATGTAAGGGCTGAATATTTGGGGATGTATGTTTAAAAGATGTCTCCAAAGTAAAAGTAAATGCCAAACTTTCTTAAGGTCTATAATATGGCAATACCAACAATAACTGCAATTTTTAAATGTGCAATGGAGTTCAGACACCATGCTGAGCACCTAATAGGATGCATTTCATTTCGTCTTTTCAATGGCACCAGGAGATTAAAAGTTATCATTTCTCCATTTACATAGGAAAAAAAGAAAACTTGAATATGACAAGTACACTAATCATAGGAATGGAGGCTTGAATCAAATTCTGTCCAAAATCTGTCACTCTCCACACATTGTCCAGTTGTGGGTTTCTGTGTTAATTCTCATCTACTGCAAGAAGAATCTTCTCTGATGAAGACTAAGCAAGGTAATGAACTATGAGTATAATGGTATACCATTATTAATCATTTATTTCTATGTTTCTTTAGCAGAATAATAACATTAGGTTTTCTTCTAGGTCCATGACCTATCTTGTTTCAGATTCTTGGCCCCTTTAGAAGTGACAGGTATGGTTTCCATCTCATAAAGTGCCTTAAATCCAATCAGAATGTCGTTGGTCACTCCCATAATATTTGTGCCACTATTTTACCAGTTTATCTTGCAGGCAGGTCACTGTTGTAGATCACAGGTTTTGTAGTGGGGAGATATTGATGACTACCTTTCTCCTACCATAGCATGAAGCATGTGTTCCAATACCATGAACCCTAGATAGTAGGGATGAGGCTTCTAGTTAGGCACCAGCTCAACTTCTCTGTGTTTGGTGACATACATAAGTGTGTCTTCAGCAATAAGGCTTTATCATCACATTGTGGAGAATAATTAGAAACTTTGGCAATAAATAGCCTGTGCTGCTTGAGGGTTTCCATGGGGCCCCTTTGGTCAATAAGTGAACAAGATGTTACCCATTCCTTCCTCTCACTGGAAATTTTACTTGATGGCATAAGATGTCTATCTGGAACATTTTCTTATCTATTCTTTGGTGAATTCATTTAGATCCTTTTTTTTTTTTTTGGTTTTTCGAGACAGGGTTTCTCTGTGTAGCTTTGGTGCCTTTCCTGGAACTCATTCTGAAGCCCAGGCTGGCCTCAAACGCACAGAGATCCACTTGCCTCTGCCTCCTGCGTGCTGGGATTAAAGACATGCACCACCACCACCCAGCTAGATCCCTTGTTTTCTGTAGTTTTAGGTGCTTCTACCATTGTTTTTTTCAATTGCTTTTTCAAAGGGCCTTTAGTATTATTGTCCCTCCACATAGTCCCTCATTTACCCTCCTCTCCTACTCCCCTCCCCATTTAATTCTCCTTTTTATTGCTCCATAACACTGTATTCTTGTTCCCCTTCCTCAGGAGAGCCTCTCTTTCCTCTTGTTCCCTTACTAAGGCACACAAACTCTATGGTGATTTTGATTGTAATACACATGACAAAAGCTCAGCTGTTAATATCACATATAAGAGAAAACATACAATATTTGTCTTTTAGGATCTGAGTTACCTCATTTAGCATGTTTATTTTCCTGCTCCATTCATTTATCAGTGAATTTCATAATTCATTTTTTCTTAATAGCTCAACTATATTCCATTGTATAAATGTGTCACATTTTCATTATCTAGACATCTAGACTGTTCACAATTTCTGGCTATTATGAAGAGAGCAAAACACCTTTCCTCAAGGTTCAGGAATCTATGAGGAAGTGGAATCATAAAGAGTTTAAGAGCCAGAAATGATGGATGACTCCAAGGAAACAATGTCTTCTAGATATGACAGGACTGATGCACATATGAACTTACATAAACTGTGACAGCATTCACAAGGCCTGCACAAGCTCAAGCCAGGTGAGGTCCCATCATTGAAAATGGGAAGTGGACATGAAGTCCCAACCCCTTACCAAAAATTTATCTGTAATTGATACTGCTGGCAAAGGATTATAAGTTTTCTCATTGGGTATATCAACCACACATCATGGCAGGCCCCATACTCAGGAGTGGTTGGCCAACACAAAATGGACTCTATGGTATTTTTGTATACTTTTTGTTTGATTTTTCTTTGTTTGGGCATTGTTTGTCTTATTGGTTTTTTGATTATTTTGACTTTTGTTTTCATGTTTCTTGGGTTTTTTATTTTTTGAGAGAGAAAAGAGAAAAAGAGTGTGAAGTTGAGTGAGTAGGGAGGTATAGATGATCTAGGTAGAACATGGAACTGAGAGAGGGAAATTACATGACAAAAAGATATTGAATGAAAAATAATTTGTCAATGAAAATATCTGTCAATTGTAAAGCTGCTCTTTTATATATAAAGATACATTTTAAAGAAACATTGTAAGAATTTATGAAGATTTCCAATATGTCATCATCTAGATTCCCTGATAGTATTTTCTTATATGTTTTATTTATAAGCCTCCTCAATAGATACAGAGATAGATAGTAGATAGATAGATGTTGCTAGAGTTTTCCTGCCTGGCCCACGGTCAGGATAAATCTCTTTCACCTGCCAGTCCCACAGCCACTCAGACCCAACCAAGTAAACACAGAGACTTATATTGCTTACAAACTGTATGGCCATGGCAGACTTCTTGCTAACTGTCCTTATATCTTAAATTAATCCATTTCTATAAATCTATACCTTGCCACATGGCTCGTGGCTTACCGGCATCTTTACATGCTGCTTATCCTGGTGGTGGCTGGCAGTGACTCCCTCTGCCTTCCTGTTCTTTTAATTCTCTCTGTTAGTCCCGCCTATACTTCCTGCCTAGCCACTGGCCAATCAGTGTTTTATTAGCAACACATTTGCCATACAGAACATCCCACAGCACTTCCCCCCCCTTTTTTTTTCAAAAAGGAAGATTTTTAACCTTAAAGTAAATTACATATAATTTGGGAATTTGGACGTAGCTTCTCTTACTACTTCCTGCTGGAGGGGGGGCGTTGTATCTTATAGGGACAGAAAGAAAATTTTAGGATCATGGAGTAGTCCGTGAGGGTGTATCATCTGAGCCAGTTGCCTTGAAACGGTTCTGGATGTTGGATCATCTGAGCCATGGTGTCATCAGAGACCTTTCAGGTGGTCTTGGCTGGTCAAACCTGATGTATCTTAATCTGGAACAAATCCATAGCCTCTGGCTTTCTGTGGAAACAAAATCAGAGCTTCCTTTCCAAAGCAACATATCCTTACATCCAAATTTTGAAGTCAAGGTATCTTTAAAATATACATATTGGTTTAATTCAGCTTCCTTTACAATCAAATATCTCTCTGCAGTTAAGAATCCCAAAGACAACACAATGCAGATTCTCTGTGTGATATCCATCTTTACGTGGCTTATATTTTATACTACCTTTACTGTCTCTTTAAAGACTTTATTTTTAAAAATTATCTATTTCTTTATATAACTGCATATATTCCTTTTTCTCTCTCTTTGAAGCTTACGTACATTTTTACACACATTTTAAAGCATTTAATGTCTTGCTCCATCTGAATCTGTCTTATTGTGAACCTGTTACTTTAAACTGCAGCATTCTAAGACTGAAAAGGTGCTGTGGCTGCTGGCTCCGCCCACCTCAGCTTCCCAACATGGCGGTGATACGTTTACCATCAGCTCTGGGAGCTATCGTGGGTCTATGCTTCTATCAAAGCAACGTGTAGCCCAGAAACCTCTTCTTTTTGTTTTGTACTAGCAAAGGCTAAATCCACCATGCAGCTTAATGTGCCACTTGCAGATGCCTCATTCCCGCCATACTGCTGGTCAAACACGCACGCTAGGAACCCGCCATACAGTAGCTCAAGCCAGCAGGCTGCAGCTAACTTGAGAAAGACAACTAGGAAGCTGTTTTAGCTCCGTTTTAGAATCTTCTTTTTACACCTTCTCAGGTTTTAAGTGGAAATTCCTGCCCCACATTCTGGCGCCATTTGTTGCTAGAGTTTTCCTGCCTGGCCCACGGTCAGGATAAATCTCTTTCACCTGCCAGTCCCACAGCCACTCAGACCCAACCAAGTAAACACAGAGACTTATATTGCTTACAAACTGTATGGTCATGGCAGACTTCTTGCTAACTGTCCTTATATCTTAAATTAATCCATTTCTATAAATCTATACCTTGCCACATGGCTCGTGGCTTACCGGCATCTTTACATGCTGCTTATCCTGGTGGTGGCTGGCAGTGACTCCCTCTGCCTTCCTGTTCTTTTAATTCTCTCTGTTAGTCCCGCCTATACTTCCTGCCTAGCCACTGGCCAATCAGTGTTTTATTAGCAACACATTTGCCATACAGAACATCCCACAGCAGATAGATAGATAGATAGATAGATAGATAGATAGATAGATAGATAGATGGATGGGTGGATGGATGGGTGGTTAGATGGATGGACAGACAGACAGACTGACAGATGGAAATGATAGATGATAGGTAGAAAGATGATAGATTGATAGATAAATAAATATATATGGCTGGATGGATGGATGGATAGATAGGAGATAGATGATAGGTAGAAAGATAGATTAATATATTGAAGATAGATAGATAAATAGATGATAGAGATAATTTTATTTTGAATCTGTTGAGAGCAAATTTCAGGGATGATCCCCGTTTATTTTTAAGTACTTCAGGATATATTGCAAAAACAAAGAAAATCTCTAATAGATTTACATTACAAGAAACAGTATCAGAAAATGAGTATTGATACAATATTATCATGTCATCAGCATACTAAATGTCTCAATTATATACATTTCAATAAAATGATATTTTCTTCCTAGTGCAAATTAATCTAGAATCATATGTTTCTCTCTTACTTATTCTGTATACTTGGTGTCTTATAAGAAACAATTCTTCAGCCAGGCGGTGGTGGCGCACACCTTTAATCCCAGCACTCGGGAGGCAGAGACTGGCGGATCTCTGTGAGTTCGAGGCCAGCCTGGTCTCCAAAGCGAGTTCCAGGAAAGGCGCAAAGCTACACAGAGAAACCCTGTCTTGAAAAACCAAAAAAAAAAAAAAAAAAAGAAACAATTCTTCAAGTATTCTCTATCTTCCATGATGCTGGCAGTTTACAGAGGACACTACAAATATTTTTGGGGACTCTTCATTAGGACAGTCTGATGTTTTCTCAGGAAATTTCTAGTAGGATTACCACAGACAGGAGGAGGGGGTGTCCTTTTCAACGCCTATAATATATGGTTATTTTGTTTCTGATTATATTAACTTTGAACACTTAGTAAAATAGTTTCAACCAGGCTTTTTCTGTACTATAACAATAATATTGTTTTCTTTGTAATTCTTAAATATTTTATGAGGAATATGAATAGCCTATTAAACATTTACCCAGTAGTTTTGGAGTTTTTTGTTGTTTAAATTAATTTACTATATTAGCACTACCATTGGCATTACACTACCAAATGGCAATTTTCTAATTCCAGTATTTCTTCTGCATTAATTAACTGGCATTCTACTGGTTAAGTGCTTTCCCTTATCCCTTATTAATTTATATATTACTTATTGATACATACTTGTATGAATGCTTGAAATTTTATTTTTTCAGGAACTATAATTTGTTGATATGACTATTTACTGCTCTTATTGCATTAGGTTTGACCAAAGACCTTCCATCCAGACTTCTTCACACAATTTTATAAACATGTCTCTACCATTAAAGGCCCCTTATTTATGACACCATAAACAATACCCAGAAAATTCTCTATTCTTACCTTGGAATCAAACAATTCTCTGAGATAAGTACTTGTTTTTAAGTAGTTTTTCTTTTTATTTATCTTTCAGTGTTTTAATTGATTTCTGTATATTTAAGGTATACAACATGCTGTGTTAGGGCACATATATACAAAATTAATGTATCTATCAATTTACATAGTTGCCCATTTTCCTTATCTTGCACTTACTAAGTATGGTGCTGTGAACAACGCAACATCAGACAAGATCTAGGGGCATGTCATTTTTAATTTATTTTATTTTATTTTACAATATAATTCAACTTTACATATCAGCCATAGATTCCCCTGTTCTCCCCCCTCCCGCCCCACCCCCCTCCCCCACCCCCACCCCCGACCCACCCCTATTTCCATCTCCTCCAGGGCAAAGACTCCCCCGAGGATTGAGATCAACCTGGTGGACTCAGTCCAGGCAGGTCTAGTCTAGGGTCATGTCTTAGTCCATATGTGTTGCCATGGTTTTTCTTTTTAATAAATCAGGTTTTTTTTTTCAGTTTTATATGTTTATAAAGTTACCTTAATATCCCTAAATGTCTATTAAAAAGTCAATTTCTCAGCTATTACTATGACAATGAACTCACCAATGGTCAGTTTATAAACTCCCCAAATACATTCCAAATCCTTGAATAAAGGTAAAGATAAAAGAAAATAGGAAAAGGAGACAAAAAGATGAAAAGATGAAAGGGTAGCTAAAATAGGGAAAAAATAGACATACAAGAAAACTGATAGAAGGAAATTTTGTAGTGTCTTCTTTGATCAAATTCTAGTATAAATACTTCCACATTCAGCTGCTCAGTATATTATTATAACAAATTATTGGGGTATGTATTATTAACTTTGCTTAAGAGATAAGAAAATAGAGTTTCAAATAGTTCTACCCTGCACTTTAGGGAGAACTAAGCATGGAATCGGCATTGAATTACAAACCACTCTTCTCTCCAACACTGCCCCTATCCAGTTGCATGGTAATCCATGTCCTACACTCAAGTTTGTAGTTGCATATCTCTATACAACTTACAAAATGGTGCTTGATTTACCCAGTTTTCAAATATCACAACACCATATGCTCAGACAGATGATAGGTTTTCCTTCATTTTAAAAACGTGTTACACTACTCATCTTTCTTTGAATTAGGCTTCACCACCTGCTCTTTGGGTTTGCTTTAAATGGTGAACTCTGTGGTACAGTTATTGTAGAATCAGTTGACACATCATAAGCATCAAACTGCTGCCAAGATGTCTTATAATAAACACTACACATTTTATTTCTTAAAAACTAGAAAAGTTTCACATGGAGGATTCATTTTGCTTCTAAAAGAGCAGTTAAGAGCACAGAAGTTTTTATTTCTCTAACAAGGCAGAACTAAAATGTTTGATTATATAGAAAGACAAGGTGATGGTGATGGTATACATTCTGGACAGGAACTGATTAGAATTCAAGACCAAAATGCATTCACAGATATGTATAAGTAAGTTAAAACAGAGTTCTGGCATGATTCTTTCTACTCTGTGGGGAAAAATGAAGAAATGCCTTATAGTAGAGACAATTATTTGCACATTTTTAGAAGTCCATTCACATGCATTTACTTTTCTATTTCAACTCATGAATGAGGGGAAACCTCATTGAATCCTTGTTTTATATTAAGGTTCAAAGAGTTGAAGTGACTCACCCAAGACTTTTTAGCCAATGAACTGGCAGTTGATACTCAAATCTTTACACAGTAACATCATTGTAATCCTACAGATTAAATGTTTTACTAGAATCTCACTAGGTTTAATCAAATCAATGTTAGATGATGTCAATCAAAGAAACTATATTCCCACTTTGTGCATTGAAGCCTGTTCATAGAGTTGAAAGAAGGTATGTCAAGCCTTTCACGGCATCCTTTCAGTAAAAATTATCTTCTGATTTTAGTATACAAAAATATGATATAATAACCCTAATTATATCAAATTAATAGTATCCCTTGAAGAGAATTAATTTTGTTACTAATGTGAACATTTCACATAGAGATTAATTATTATCTTCAATCACGTGAATAAAGATACATGTAAATCCAATGATAAGTAGTAGAGTACTAAAAAAGCACAAGGGTTTAGAATTAAGCTACACACACACGAGAGAGAGACAGAGAGAGAGATTTATATGATAATAAACTTATTATACTATAGAAATTTTGTGTTGATGTATGGTTATTACATTGATAATTATGTATAAATCATTTAAAGAAAACAGGATAATCAGTACCATGAATCAAATACTTTCTATGTGTTAATAAAAACACAAAATGCTTTATTGGAATTATTGGTTCTTATTAGCCAAATCTTTTATAATGGATATATTTTTATTCCTATTTTGTAGATAATAATCCTAAAACCTAAATCTTTAAGCTAATTATCAAGAAATTCAGGATTACAATTTTATTGTTTTGTTTCTCAGCAATATGACTATACTACACAATTAGAATATTTTAGATTCTCTGGTAGATACAGAGCTACTCTTGATTTCCAATATTTCCTTAGAAAGGAAGTTAGTGAATTGCTTCCAACTAAAAGAACTTGGATATCTCTTCATATTATCATACCTTTTTTAATATAGTAATTTAATTAATTCTTTGAGAATTTCATACAAAGTATTTTGATAATATTCACCCCTCCACTCTTCTCTCTAACCTCTACCCCCACTTTAACACCTTTTTTCTATTTTTAGTAATCCACCAAGTCAAATTTGTGCTGCTATATATATATATATATATATATATATATATATATATATATATATTTTCTACCTACCAGGGACCAGGAGTCACAAAACAATATAGTCATCTTGTATATTTACATCCTACTCATGCTTTCTTAATGCATGCTCTTCTGTTCTCCAGTTTTTCTTTCCTCTTGTTTTTACCTCTCTGTTCTGGTGCACTGTGTTCCATTTCAATTACCTTTCATTTGTGGATTTATCTGTTTTTCAGAGACACGCTTAATGCATGTAGTCTGTAATATTCATGTCAATGAACATGCACCTTGACTTTCATTGGCCAGTTTTTAGAACTTATTCATAACTAGTCCATGAAGTAAAGAACTTGCTCATATGAAGTTACTCCATCTCCTTATTGGGGAACAGCTATAACCACCAAACTGACTACCAGTAGAGAGGGTGGTTTTTTTTTTGTTTTTGTTTTTGTTTTTGTTTTTGTTTTTGGTTTTTTTTTTTGGTTTTTTTTTTTTTTTTTTAGATTCATTGCTCCCAAAATTCAAAATTACCTGGATGATGAAAGAACCATGAAAATTTGGGCTATGTGCTCAAAGTATTTGTTTAATAGTTGTTGGTAGAGGATTGATATGGGTCTTAAGATGTTGCTTTTTTAAAAGATTACAAGGTACTGTTTATATCACCAATCTCATAGTCCTTTTGTTGGGAACCCAGTTGCTTCAATTTTTTTAAAAAAAATCTGTCACATCTTAACACCTTTTGATCTTGTCTGTGAATAAATAAAAATATATCTCAATAGACTCATGACTTGATGGGAAACAGGCATATAAAAATAAATGCAGTAAAGTATGGTGAAGATTGTGGTAGAGGTAAAATACGATGCAGATGACAAAAAAAAGGAGTGGTGACTTCTCAGAAAGTGCAGAAGGCTCCTCTTTGGAGGAGATATAAGAGGTCCATTCTAGGCAAAAATCAAATGTGTTCAACATCACACACAAAGGTTTGAGGGACTAGAGTGACCTTGTTGATCTTGATATAGTTGAATGAGGTGAACAGCAAGAGATATTAAAGAGCTATTATTGAACAGAGTGAAATTGGACCATGTGTAGGATCTGATATACCCCTTTCATAGGGTCATGAGAGTAACGAATGCTTCTATTAGTAAAGAATATTATTAGACATGAGCTTTAGAAGTATCATTATGGAAATTGGTTGGGAGGACAGAAAAACACTGGCAAGTAGAAAGCATGGGGACTCTTGAGTAAAGAAAGAGGCATCAATCAGGATAAGAAAATATTTTGATACTAAGGTGTGGGAGCCCGTTTTCGGGTTCCTCGTGGCTTTACCCAGCAGGTCCCCATAGAGGATGATTAGGGCCACGGGCCTGAGTGCAGATGCCTGAGATGGTCTGCACTTGGCTGTGCTGGGGGAGGAGGTCATTTGCTCCACCCCTTGGCGTCTCTATAAAAACCCTGGGGCCAAGACAGTCGGGCCCGTTGGAAAAGGTTCCAGGCCCTCTCAAGGCTATCCTTTATTTTCTATCTGTTTATCTCCACAACATTCTCCACAATAAATCCTTCTATCTAATATTTCCTGCTGCTCACACTCAAGAAAACTCTGGGAAGCTGTGGGGTTGGTGGGTAAACGCCCCACACTAAGGAAATTCCCAATTAGTTTGGAAATATTTTGCATATCTTGTAGCATAACAATTTTTGTTTATAAGCTTATTTTACAGATTAGATTACAAACTCTTTCATCTTTGTATCACTAGTAACTATCGTAGCTTAGTTTTAGTAAAATTCAAGAAATGATGGCTGACTAACTGAATGTATGAATAAATAAATAAATAAATAAATAAATAAATAAATAAATAATATAAAAATAGGTATACAATCAATCTACTGTCCGTTAGATTTCAATCCTATGGTCTGTAAAATGGGGAGATGAGAAGAACTTGTTTCATTCATTTGACAAACTATGGAATATTAATAATACGGTACATGCTTATTAGGAAGCAAATAGAAATGGGTAGCCTTCTGATGATGAGATTTACCTCACAAATGATAACCAGTTGAACCTCCACTTATTTGAATAAAATTTCTTAAATTAAAATTATCTCCAAATTGCTTTAATACAGATAGGGAGATTGAATTAAAAGTGTCATTACAGAAGCCTTCGAATGTCCACTAATTCTTTTATACCGGTAGACTCATTTGCACACTTACTTATTCCTATATGAAATGAAGGCACGGCTGTTTCTGTCAGATAATTCCCTCAATTACATGTCTAGGAAATTAAATAAATTGTAGAAGAAGTCATTTGCTTCTAGAAACTCCATTCTGAGAGAAATTAAATTCTTACTTATAAGAGGCTATCAATGATCTGAATATAAATAAAAGAAATTTAAAATAACTTCTTTGAATCTTATCTACAAACTTTCCTAGTCAATTTTTTTGACACCGTGGCATTATCAAAACCAAGATCTTTTTATATTTCTATGGTTTTGTTCGTTCTATCTAGTTAAAATGAAATTTCAATAGTATGAATTCTAAATAAAAAGAAATAATAAAATGAGAATTAGATTCAGGCATATGACAGGAGGAGTTCTAAATCCAAAATATCACACAAACAGAATTTTTAAATAACTCCAAAATAAAAAAGAATTCATTTCTTTGTTTAAAGTTTTTTTTTTTTTCTCAAGGCAAGCTTTATTTTTCAGAACACAAACAGAATATCACACAACAACTGTGAAAAAACAAATCCTTGGGCTATATAAGCATATGTGGTGCTGCTCAGTCATATATATAATAGTTCCACATTTTTTTTCTCTTTTAGGAATCAACATACAGTTTTCTACAGTGGGTAAAACAATTTACATTCCTACCAATGACATCATGTTGTTGCTTCTATTCAGTTTCCTTGCTAGGTAACACAGGTACCCTGATAATCCATTGTGATTTTGATTTGCATTTCCCTGACAACAATTGACACTGAACACTTATTCATAAACTTGGCCACCATTTCTGGCCACCTTGTCATTTTGACAAGGCAGCTACTCAGTTCTTTTGTGCATTAATTAATTTATTTATTTATTTTAATTCTATGACATAGCCTTTATTTAACTTGTTCTTCCATTACCTAATGTGTTCCCAGATAAACATACTATTGCTTCTTTACACTCTCCAGTGTCTGCTCATATCTCACCTTCTCACAAAGGCCATCTGTAGCCTTTTCATACAGCCAGCAATGGTTATTTCACATTATATTCTACCTCTCTACCTACAGCATCTAAAACAGTACCTGGAAACATCTACTCAATGAACATACAAAGCAACAAAACATACTGTACTATTTTCCTGTGAGTAATTCTTCAGTCACCTTTACTTACATATACTATATACATATATATGAAACTGGTTTATCATCGCACTAAGTGTTTCTTCCCAATCGGGCCTCTCTCGGGGGTGAACATTTCTTTCAGAGTTAATGATACTGGGCAATGCTGAAATTTTTTCAGAAGTATGAGATCAAAAGATTATAACTACAGAACTCTTGACCTATCCAATCACAAAAGACAGAGAAATTTTTAAACATAAAAGGATTTGAAAAATACATTAGATCCACTGTTTTCCTGAAAACATGAAATGGCTGAAATAATAATTTAGCAATACTAAAAGTCAAGAAGGAAAAACAAGAAGGACATCAGATACATGAAACTGTGTGAACAAAATCTATCCTTAAACTAAAACCACTGACTCAACAGTTTTAGAGACAATTCTGAGCAGTGTAGGCACAAAACCTTTTTAAAGTGAATTGAGAGAGTAGAGCTACAATTGCAAAGTGCTACAGTGTGGGTAAGTGTTCTTCAAAGGCCACATGTTAACAGCTATGCCTGTACTCTATGATGTTATTGGGAAGTGGTGAACTAGTTACAGAGACAGCACACAGTCAGAAGTCTTTAGGTCATTGGGAGCATGCCCATAAAAAAACGACCTGGGATCCTGGTTCATTAATTTTTCGCTATCTTGCTTTTTAGCCATAAGGTTACTTACAAGTCACCCAAAACTCCTATCAATCTCTAGGACCCCTTTAAAAAAAAAGAA
Source organism: Peromyscus attwateri (assembly GCA_902168425.1). Classification (NCBI taxonomy): domain Eukaryota; kingdom Metazoa; phylum Chordata; class Mammalia; order Rodentia; family Cricetidae; genus Peromyscus; species Peromyscus attwateri. The sequence continues at coordinate 43,225 of CABHPP010082920.1, forward strand.
AGGAACAAATTCCAGCTACAAGGGTTCTGCCCCTATAGAATAATCACTTGCCTAAATTTTAATACTCTCAGCTTTTAGGCAGGATTTCAACATATAAATTATCCAAGGTCAGGGTAGGCACAAACATTCAGACCCTAGCATAGCACTGTGATATATTCATACACTGAAGCACTGTTAAGCACTAACAAGAAATGAACTGTCAAGCCATGAAAAGACATTCTTTTTTGTTTTCTTATTTTATTTTGTTTATGTTTGAGAGAACATGCCACAGTGTGCATGTGGAGGAGGTCAAAGGCTGTACATCATTATAATTATATTATAATAAAGTATATGAATTAGGCATGTATCTAAAGATTAACTATGGGTTTGGGGAAATAATAATAAAAGAGTGTCATTTCATCAGACATAATAATTGTGCTACTCCAGAGCTGTATGTTGATAATGGGTGTGGCTGTGTTATCACAGAGAATTAGGCATAATTTGGAAACTAATGGATTTTCTACTAATTTTTCCTGTAAGGGCTAAGACTACTTTTAATAACAAACCTTGTTAAATTTTAAATATTTTGTGAGAGGTAATTTTCCTTTTCACAAATGAAAAATGGCCAAAGGAAAAATAGTGAAAGTAATATTCTAATTTAAAATACTAATTAAAGAACACCTATGTGGTAAGCCAGCATAACTTTCTGTTAGGACAATGTTTCCTACTGGGCCACATTTTAAAGTTCCCCAAAAATTACTAGAAGAATTTTGTGGTGACATATATTAATTTCCTCTTTAAAAGCAGTAGAATATCCCTTGCTCTGGGACTTTATAGGTTTCCACCAAAAAAAAAAAAAAAAAAAACCAACAAACACAAAACAAAACCCAAAAAACTAAAGACTCACGTAAAGAGGTCCAATGATTGCTGAAAGTGAGTGTAGCTGTGACTGGTTACTAATTCTTGTAATTGAAACTTCAGATGACACTGTTGACTAATTTGGTACATATTTGTAACACTTTTCTATAAAACATAGTCACTGTACCTGATAGTGTTGGGAAAAAAGACATAGGCCTTTGCTTTCTAGATAATCCACACCTAGCATTACACCCCTCCCCTGGGTATGTTATTGTAAGGGAGTTACAAGCAAGACTGGTATCCTTTTCTGAGATCTTTCTATACATTTCAGTCTAGAAATGGTACAGCTATGTCTGATGGCTGAAAAAAATGACTAGGGGAAAGAATGATCCAAGATGTGAGATCCAGGCTACTGAAAGGTCAGGGAAATCTAAGGATTGTTGCCTCGTGAATCTCACCTGATCTACAGACTTCTGGTATCTCTAAGGCTTAAAAATATCCCAGATTTGTATTGCTGGACATCAAAGCAAAGATCCATCATATCACATTGTTGTCTAGGTAAATAGAACCATTTATTTTTATCAGCTAAAGAAATGTACGTACATTCTATTAAATGTTTGCATCTGGCTTAGAATAATACATGTTTGTAGTTTGTTTTCAAGCTTTAAAAAGTAGTACAAATTAAAAAAGAAATTGTAACTTCTCCAAAACTATCAATACTATTTCTTTCCAACAACTAAGGTCACTCCATTTAGCTATTGAAAATCACATTTAGCACCTATTATGTGGCTTAGCTTTTAAACAACCTCCATTGTATTCTTTGACTGCTGTTTTATCACTTTGTTCTGACACACAAAGAGAATAACTCTTAATGGCCTCCTGGGAATAGGGCGATCATGTCCCTCAGCCATTCCTATGTGTATGTCTTATGTATCTTCTATTTGCATCTACTCTATCTTTGCACAGCATGCTTAATTTATGTAATTAAGTTTATTTATTTCAATGTGGCAGGTTTGGGCTTACTACAAGTTAATATTCTTATTGACACTGTGGAGAAATACAACTATTGAAACATTTTCCTTTGATGGGGCTTAAGTAGCATGTTCAGAAAATAATTGATGTGAGGGCAGAAAGTTGTCATGTAAACATGATTTATGCTCTTTTAAAAATCTGTCACATTAATAAGATGAGAACATCTATGGTTCTTCCCACAATTTCTGAAATTTTACTACAAGTATATGGTTGTTTGGGAACAATGCCCCAACTTTTGTTTTACCTGTTGACAACCTAGTTTACTTCTTTAAATTTTCATGCTTTATTATCATATATTCCTATAGCTTCTATGGGAGAGATAGAGAATATTCTAGAAAAATTCAGAATAATGTAATCTCCTATAGGTTTTCTCAACAATATATTTGAAATGATGTAATTCTGCTTTTCTATATAATTTATTTCAGCAAATATACTCATAAGTGACTAGACTATGTGTGAAATTGAAATGTGAGGTGTGGGTGACCTTGAATATTGTCCGGGTCCTTTCTCTTTTATTCATTGTGATTTTTTTATAGTTCACCTATCAAATGAGTCTACACCCTTTGCACCAGAAATATTTCATGAAAAGTGAGAGAAACAATTTTAAATAAAAAGAATCAGAGAGGTCTACATTTGAAACAACAGGGAGTATAAATTGCACTAGCAACAAAGAACTGCCTGCCATATTGAGACACTGCGGGAGATTCCCATGTTAGCCAAAGATGCAATAAAGTTCCCATTGCCTGATTTTATTTTATTCTCTTGGGATTTACAGCAACTGCCTGAAGTCACTTTATGTTTCTGCAGCCTATTTTCCACTTCTTCCATATTCTTTTTAAGGCATTTCTTTTTAAAACATTTTTTTATATTATGATGTAATCAAATCCTTCCTCCCTTCCATTTCCTCTCTCAGAACTCTCCCATGCCCCCTCACTTCCTCTCTAATTGATGGCCTCTTTTTATTATATACATATATATGTATAAATAAATAAATGCAACCTGCTGAGTCTGTCTAGTATGGCTTATGTGTAGATGATTGAACAGATGAGCACTTTGTATTGAAGAACCAGTTGGGGGTTCATCTCTAGGAAAGATTATTTCTCTCAGTAGCCATAAGTAACCTTTATACATCCCTTGCTGACCCAGAATTTACAATGCATACCAGGTTGGCTTTGAACACTCAGAAAGCCCCCTACTTTCCATATAGTAGGATTACAGGAGTGCACGACCAGAGTTACATGCTAACACATCCACCTTTTCTCAGCTCCCCTGACCAGAATTTGAACAGAGGCTGCAACAGTAAGAGCCCTGAGTCCTAGAGAGCATCCTTAAGTAATGTTTTAAGGACTATTTATTCCAGTGATACTGCAACACCATCAATTAAAATATTTCAATAGGAAGATCAATATCATGAAAAGAAGATAAAGCAGTTAAATTTTATGTTTCCAAATACATTCAAATGAACATGCCAACTACTTTAGCAAGAAGTACTTTTGGTGAAAAGAAATGGTAAATTCACTCAAGAGGATAACTAGAGGAAATACTAGTAAGCAATGCTGGCGCAGCTATCCTCCAGCATCAAGATTCTCTGTTGCACCAAGACTGAAATTTAGGAAAGGGGAAAGGGCTAATTCTGCAGCTACTGTTTCTTTTATCTGAAAAAGTAAAATTTCCCTAGAAGGGTACTGGCAAACAACACCTTCCATCACTTTGAATAATATGCTCATTTCTAGTTTCAGGAGGGTTGATAAACTGTTTGTTTCCTACTATTTTAAATTATAATCATAAAGAAGGAAGACACAGAATGCTTCTATAGTTTATAAGCCAGAAAACCAAGAGTATCTGCAACACAAACTAAATTAACTCTTGTGATACAGGCTCTGTATACGATGAATATGTGACTATAGGAGAAAATTTTATGAAACTGCATTGTGAAAGACAACTCAGGGCACTGAGTAGGGAAATTTTTACCAGGAATTAAAATAGATTTAAGTGTATTTATATTTTAGTATAATTTATAATGGCCCCTCTGTCATACTAGCTTTGAATATTAAATGAGACAATCTACGTGAAGCATTTGGAAAATTACCTTTAACAAAGAAAGTACTCAAGAGATGATAGGCTAAATATTACTCTGCCAATATACAAAGAACATTCTACGCTAATTGCATTGAGTAATTATAATCATCATTAATCTCATGTAATGAAGGGGGGCTTCTTTCTGCTTCTATTATTCATCTCAAACTTCCCATACTATTAGAAAGTTCTCTTTTTCAAATTTATTTTGTTAAAACTGATTATTTACTAAAAATTTGATACTTTAAATTTATAAAAATATGTGTATCATATGTGAAAAATGATTTACTATCTCACTCATTTTCTTAAAGATAAGATAGTTGATTTTAAACTTAAAAATTAGAAATAAAAACTGCCAAAATTCAAGTGAGAACACAAAAGATTACTGTTGTCTTTGTTTAAGAAGAATATAATAATTAGGGATCTGAGAAATTAAGTGGATGTTACTGGAATCTATAATCATTACGTTTCTAATGAGGGTGCTCTGACAAACAATTAATCAAGCTTCAACAATCTGGATGAATCATTCTCATTCTTTGACTTTGAGGCATATTCTCTTTTAATTGCAGACTGTAGATGTAACCAACCGTCTTATAAATAAGAAACACAGAACCAATGCAAAGAAGAAAGCCAAGAGGTCAGAGCTAAGAGCCAAAACCTTACCCTTCCTCCTGCAGTGGTCCTACCTCTCCGAAGGAGCCGGTACTTCCTGTGTTAAAGTCTTTATATAGTCTCTGTTCTGCCTTCTCATTGGTTGTAAACCCAACCACAGGACTGCCTCATTACGGCCTGTCTGTATAGACCTCCAGGTGTTCTATGGTTGGTAATGAGATTAAAGGCATGTGTATCCAATGCTGGCTGTATCTGTGAACACACATAGACTTACCTAGCTCTGTCTACCAAGTGCTGTGATCACAAACGTACACCACCACTGCCCTGCTTTCCTATGGCTTGCTAATAGCTCTGACCCCCAGGCAACTTTATTTATTAACATACAAATAACATTTTGGTACAAAGAAAATATCACCATAGCAGACTGGATAGATTTTCAAATGATGTTGATAATAATTATTGATGATTGAATTGCACAGGATTGTGGAATTTAGGTTTTTTTGGACAAAGAAATTCAAACAATTGAGCAATTAAATTCACTCCAATCAACGGAGCTGCTACAAAATCAGCTGTCAACAACATTATAGAATTTAATTTAATGTTGAAATATTATGGGTTAGTACAAATGTGGGCCAATGATTTAGTAACCTGACTGATAATTTGAAATTAGAGAGTTTGGAGATTAGTGTTTAGAGAATGTCACCTTAGATTGTAGAGTAGAAGTAAATGAGGTTTAAAGTTAACTTCCTTAAAATCTTTAATGAGTGAATGACTTGATCAAGATAGTATAACTAGTTATTATTTCTTTTTTTCATGCATTTTTAATTGAACAAAATTTCGAACAATATGTTCTGATCATGGTTTCCCCTTCCCTGACTCTTCCTAGATCCTTCTCTCCTCTCCATCCTCCCAACTCCACTCCCCTTCTTTATTGTTCTCTCTCTCTTTAGAAAACAAACAGGCAAATAAACAAATAAATATCAGAATAAAAAAGAAAAAAAACAGATGAAACATACACTAAAAAAATTTAATTAATCTTTAAAAAATAAAGACAGAAGATTTTTCAGATTCCTGAATTTTACACAATGATACATTGGGACCAATAATTGGGGTTAGCAAACATTCCTTTTGCAGGTCAGGTAGTAAATATTTTCAGTTTTGTAGTTTGCACAGTGTCTGTCATGATTCTTCAACTCTGGCAATAAACAAACAATCAAACAAACAAATAAATCAATCAATCAATCAACCAAAGAGCTAAGTTCAATAAAACATTATTCACAGAAACAGACAGTAAGTGGTGTTTGTCTTTCAAGCAGTAGTTTGTCTGCTCCTGATCTAAAACAATGGCATTCTTCCCAAAGTCACACATTTCTGATGATGAGGGGAGAAAGGATAAACATATTTCTTTTGTCACTTCTTTAGAGACATCTTTAGAGAAGCTCTTCTTGGGTATGAGATAGGGGTTAAACGGATAATAATTTATCCAAAGTAAAATACATAAATAAATAAATAAATAAATAAATAAATAAATAAATAAATAAATAAAATGTAGTCCTGGCACTTGGATTCTTTTTAGGAAGGGAAATGACTTTGTTTAGGAAACAGATTTATAGGCTATTTCTGGAAAAAGAAGATACCTTTAGTTACAAGTTTAGCAGAAAGCAATAAAAACAAAGGAGATGACTCAATGAGTCTTCATTAGAAGTAGCCATAACCAGAATTAGGAAGAAAAAGTGGAGAAGGAAAGCCTGAGGAAAGGAGCCAGTCACCAGATCTAGGGGATAAACAGTATTTTAAGAAAAAGTTACCTATGAAGTTTGTAAGACATGAATGTGCTATGGGATGTTCTCTATGCTGTGAATGTGTTGCTCTGACTGGTTAATAAATAAAGTGCTGATTGGCCAGTAGTCAGGCAGGAAGTATAGGTGAGACAAAGAGAGAGGAGAATTCTGGGAAGAGGAAGGCTGAGTCAGGAGACTCTACCAGCCGCAGCCATAAGAAGCAAGATGTAAAGTATCAGTAAGCCACGAGCCACGTGGCAACTTATAGATTAATAGAAATGGGTTAATTTAAGTTATAAGAACTAGATATCAAGAAGCCTGAGCCATTAGGCCAAACAGTTTAAATAATATAAGCATCTGTGTGTTTATTTGAGTCTGAATGCCTGCAGGCCCGGGAGGGACTGGAGATAACTCCAGCTACATGAATGGATAAAATGTAAAATTTCTATTGTCCTAAAAATTTAGTAAATTTGACACACAAATCAAAAACTTTCATGAATGGGTCTTTAAGGATATATGTGTGGGAGGAGTAAGAATTAAATAGGGAAGCAAGTATCTTGTGTGGGCCAATTCTTTTGTGTGTGTGGCATTTAATTAAATACAACCTTCTACAGAGCAACCATCTGTTTTCTCTATTTTTGTTGTTAAACCCTGCCAGTGAAAGTCCTGTTAACAGGGTATGTTGGTCCAGTTATAAATAGAACCTCCAACCTCAAATGAGCCCTAACTCCCCAGTCTACAACATCTATTTGAAACTTCACCATTCTACTTAAAAAGCTCAGGCAGGAGAGAATAACCCCTGTAATCACTCTCCCACTACCTAACCTGAACAAGGAATCAAAGGGATCTTTACTTTTGTGATATCCTCTTTTCTTACTGTGCCTCTGTTTGCATATGAATCCTGTCACCTCATGATCTTTACAGTGTCTGTGATCCAGGTCACTTCTCATTTCAAACTCTCTAGTGGAACTGAATCCTTCATACTCAGAGCTTGAGTAGTTCCTATTTTAAAAAGAAGTCCCCATGCCACTACCCTCTACTATCTTTTTCTTTTTCTCTCACAACATACCTTCTTAAATGAGACGTTCAGAAACTCATTTCTTAATCCCCACACACTCCTTATGCCACACTAATCTGAACCTTTTTCTATTGCTCTTTTGTTACTAAATCCAATGGAAATTGAAATCCTTAAGGCTCTCTGTAGCACTTGCTGTTGTTAATAATTTTTGAAAAACTTTAATCCTTTGGCTTTCAAGCCATAGCCTTTGTTACTATTGTAATTTTGTTGTTTTCTCTTTTTGTATTGCTGTTGTTTGGTTTCAGGATTTCTTTGTGTGTCTCCACCATCCTCACTGACTACCTTTATCACAGTTTCACAGGTCATCAAGCTTGTTGACAAGTACTTCTGAGCCATCACACATAATAATGGCTGCTTTTTATATGTAGGCTGTTTGAAAGGATCTAGACAAGTTAAAATGTACATATTATTATGTTTTGTACCATCATACTCCTCTTAGAATCAGTAATATTCTGTAATATTCTGTTTATTTTGTCATTACTTTAAAGATGTCTTTTTTCACAGTAACATACTTTTACTCCTATATGTTGCTTAGTTCTATACATATTATACCACCCCAAAGCAATATATCCTGGGGACAGAGACATGTCTCAGTGGTTGAGAGCTCCTATTCCTCTTGTAAGATGCCTCAGGTTCAGTTCCCAACGCCTACGTGGTGTCTCACAGCCTTCTGTAACTTCAGTTCCAAGGAATCTGACACTCTTCTGACCTCTGTGTGCACCAAGAATACACATGGTACACGTATGTGCATGCAGGCAAAAAGTGTGTACTCAAAATAAAATAAGTAAATCTTAATTTTTTTTAAAAAAAAGTAATAGATCTTCAATAAATGATGAATGAATGAATGAGTGGTAGTGGGGAGAATACACAGGATGATAAAATGGTGTGCAGTATTTTTTTTTTTGGTTTTTTTCAAGACAGGGTTTCTCTGTGTAGCTTTGCGCCTTTCCTGGATCTCACTTGGTAGCCCAGGCTGGCCTCGAACTCACAGAGATCCGCCTGCCTCTGCCTCCCAAGTGCTGGGATTAAAGGCGTGCGCCACCAACGCCCGGCTGGTGTGCAGTATTCTGATTATCATCTCTCTGGGAATATATAGAAATTTAGGAAATGCTATTATATTTTCTAAAATACATGATACTGATGATTTCTATATATAGAAAGAAAATTCTATAGGCTATAGCTGACATACAGAGTGGAGAAAACTTTATCCAGTACAAACAAAGTGTGACACAAATATGAAACTAAGAAAAGCTGAAAAAATTTTAAGGAGGCCCATTAATGGGGAAAAAATGAGTTCTAGATTGAAATTTGCAATGGCAAACAGATTTTTCCTGTCAAAAGACTACTGAGCAATTTTATGATTTTTTTTAAGTGTTCACTTAATTCTACTTTGTAAGGGGATATTTTTAAAGGTATTTCTCATTAAAAATTAAAGAATTAATCAGTATGTGTTACCAAATAATGTTCAAGTCCACTTTACACTGGAGTTTTCTCACAGAGGGACATCATACCAGCTATATTAAGAGCCAGCCATGCTGAGTAAAGCCTACTGAAACTTGTCTTAATACTCTTTTTTGGCCAGGAGGACTCATTGCAGTCATGAAATATGTCGTATTTTACATATTTATGCCTTGGGTTTTATAGGCATTAAAGAAACGTATAATTCCAAGGTTTTAATCCAAGTCCTTCATCAATTCTCTGGCAGGCATCCAATGTTCCCTGACTCGGTTCCCCCAATTAATCATCATCTTTTTTTTACTCAGATTGCTCACAGCTGTGATCAAATGCTGGCATAGCTCCTAAGAAGGAGGGGCATACAAGAACTGTTATTGAGCGAAGAAAAGAAGCTGTCACACATCCTGTGTTTAGTTATAAAAAGTTTGCAAACTTAGAGTACTGGTTGCTGGGTGAGTGAAAGAATTTCATTGGAAAGGAAATCCCACTATTTAGATGTTTATCACATTTTTGCCCAAGGTCGGGGGTCATATCACTTAGGTGGTGAATATTAAGAGAGAATAATCCATTGCCATACTAGAGTAAAGGAAAAGAAGGGATTGTTCCTTAATAGCATGCCGTTTTCAAGTTGATTTAGAAATTCATAAATATTCCAGGTGTCTGAGTTTCAAAGACATTGAATAATTTGCCCAGATTTATACAGCCAGTAATTACAAATCTGAAGTTCAAATCCAAGTCAGTGAGTGTACTCTAGGTCTTAGACCTTTACCAGTCTCTCAATTATCCTAATATTTTGTTTCATTTGCTTATAGGACTTACATATGACATAAAAACAAAACAAATCATTAACAAAGACACATATAATGGCTATGGTAACCTTGGCCTTAACCTTGTGTAAGACCAGATGTTTTATGACATCATTCAGTTACTGAAGAAGAATTTCACCTAACCTCAAAATCATTCTCCAAACCCTCAAATTCTATAGACTGTTGTTTTATGTCAATGGATTACCACTTTGAATAAGAAGATACAAGTTTGCAATGGTGTGAAGTATGGATTCCCACTAAAAGAAGGAGAGCATTACAATATCCTAAATAGTGAAGGAAGAATGAAGTTAATTCTGACCTTTTAATGCACATAATTAGCTTTTCTCAGTCAAAAATATTTTATAGAATCCATTGGTATTTTAACTACAGCATAATATTGAAGTTTGCATTGGTTATTTAATAGATATTGTTAAAATGCTGAGATACTGTTGTATCTACTAGATTGCTACTAGAAGAGGGAGAGTTAAGTTTCCCATTAGAGTATGGTCCTGCTAGGTCAATCACACTACAGTGGATGGCCTTTCACCCAAGATTTGGACAGCACAAATTGGACTTAATGATTTTTATTTTAAAAAGCAAGAACACAAAGTTGGGTCCGTAGGTAAAGTGGTGGACTTGAGGTGAGTTGAGGGCTGATTGAATATGATCAAACAAGCATACAAAATTTTTAAAGTTAATAAAAAGTACTTTTTAAAAAATTGAGTAAGTAGGCCAGCAAAACGGCTAAGGTAGTGAAAGCACTTTGCTACACATGCCTGATGACCTGAGTTGATGCCTAGATCCCAAAGTGGAACCAATGCCTGAAAGTGGACCTCCACATGTGAATCATGGTGTGCATACCTACACACACACACACACACACACACACACACACACACACACACACACACTATACACATGCACACACTGTAACAATAACTTTTTATTGATAAAATGGCTATAAGTTTTTAATTAAATCTGAGCAGGTAACATACATTAATGCCTTTTTTGTCTACAGAAGATTCCACACTCAAGAAAGCTAGGGTCTAACAACCAAGTCTCTGGAAAACAGAGAGCTTACTTGTACTTGAAGGAAATCTGCCATGAGAAAGGTTCAATATGTTACTAATATTATTGTCCCAGAAATTGGAACCATAAACGAAGGGTCTAATGTTCTTCACTCTGTCTTAAAATAGTGATCAACAGCATTGTAAGATATCTTTAGTATTACTCTTATGAAAAGATAGAACAATAAAATAACAAAATGGATAAAATGTGTTTTTATCTTTAAAATATATGAGTTTGTAGGCAAGGGAAGAAAGGAAATCCTTGGGGGAAAAGTAATGTAACATCAGCCAGGTGGTGGTAGCTCACAAGGAAACAATTCTGCTTCTAAATTTTGGGCCTGAATAGAAGGGAATGGGTTGAGATTATCTACCTAAAATATCTTGGAAGTTCTAGATTTTATTTTCTGAATGGTCCAAAGAAACCCCACACCTGGGAATAATATTAATATCAGTTTTAGTGGTAATGCTTACAGGATCACAGGTGAAAAAACTCTTCACCAAAGGAATATACCTTCAGCCGGGCGGTGGTGGCGCACGCCTTTAATCCCAGCACTCGGGAGGCAGAGGCAGGCGGATCTCTGTGAGTTCGAGGCCAGCCTGGTCTCCCAAGCGAGTTCCAGGAAAGGCGCAAAGCTACACAGAGAAACCCTGTCTCGAAAAACCAAAAAAAAAAAAAAAAAAAAAAAGGAATATACCTTCTACACAACTCTTAAAGTGTTTTCATAGTGTAAGTTCAAAAAAACATCGCATAAATACAAGTAAGAAAGTAATACATTACTAGGGAATGAAATTCAGAGAAAATGAGCGACATTAGGGTCATAACAGTAGAAGTAGGAAAACACAAAAGGTTTTGTAAATTTCCTACTGTACTATCATTCAGATCTAGTTACATGATCTGGAGTTGTTATGACTCCATTACGGTTACAATCTATCATTAATCGAAGAAAGAGACATTGTAAAAATGACATTTTTATATTTTTATTTTTTAATTAAATTTATCATTCAGACACATGCTCTATTCTTTTTGATGCAATAATGACGACTTTACTGAACTTTAACTGAAAAGATTGTGAAGAAAGGATTTACAAAACATATCAGGCTGGTCTTGAGAGTCCAAGACTTGATTTAATCCATTTGATTGACTAAATGCTTCTATTCTTCATTTTATCAAACCCATTCTCTCCCAACCAACTTTCTTTTTCAGCTGACTATAATATTGTTTTGTTTGATTTTGTTGTGCCTTCATTTCTGCTGGTAGATAAAGATAGTATTATTTTGAATACCCCATGTGTATGGTTTGGATAATTAATATTGTTAAAATGTCCATACCAAAGCCACCTATACTTTCAATTTAATTTCTATCCCCACACCAGTTATAGCAGGATTAGAAAAAATTGATCACAAAGCTCATATGGAAACACAAAACAAACAAACAAAACACCTGTACACAGTCAGACCAATCACAAACCAGAAGAAGCTTTACACAAGCTTTCTTCAAAATATCCTACAAACTTTAGAAATAAAATAGTCTCCTAGTAGACTATAAATAGAAACTCAGATGCTATCATAGCACAGAGAGCCTAGACTTATACCTATGCATTTACTACCAACTATTTTTTTAAATATGTTTTTCATTGAAATAGAATTACATCACTTTCCCCCTCCCTTCCCTCCTTGGAGCCCTCATTTCCCTCTGACTTCTCCCATATTCCCCCTCTCAGGTTAATAGATTCTTTTTCTTTCATTTTAATGTAACAAATATGTGTGTGCATGTATACAGACACAAATATACAAATACAACCTGTTCAATCAGTTTTTTCTTGTTTGCGTGTATGTGGTTTCAGAATTGACCTCTCTCCATTGGATTATCATTAAGAGAGAAAAAGGATCAGCCTCTACCATCTAATTTTTAATAGGGTGCTAATAACATGTATCATGTGACAGAGCTATACTATTCTTAGGTGTATATCCTAAAGAGATTCTAAAGCAACATAGTGTGGATATTTGCACATTCATATTTATTGCTGCACTATTCACTATTATAAATAAAATTATGACAATTTAAAGGAAAATAGATGGATCTGAGGTCATTATAAGAAAAGTAAGCCAGATTCAGACAACTATCACACACTTTCTCTAACATGTAGAATCTAGATCTAAATTTACATATGTGTTTGGGGAGTATTAAAGTAGAAGGTAGACTAGTGGAATGGAAGAAGAGGTCTAAACTGTGAGCAGAGAGGACAAGAAAGTGTAATGGAATATACGTGGCATGAAAACAGGAAGAGAGGCTATTTGGGGAGAGAAATGAGTCCAGCAAGGGAAGGGACAATGTAGCATAAGGGAAGGTTGCAATGGAGACAAATAAGACCAAAACATAAAGATATATACAGACGAAATTTTAAGAATGAAACCCATTACTTGTGTGCTTATGAAACTGGTTTTAAAATTAAAATACAAATCTGCCTTATTCATTTTTTTAAAAAAGAGCAAACACAGTTCGGTGGAGTCAGGCAAACAATGTGGCATTTATATACAGAAAAAGGAAAGCCACATATGCACCTGTCACTCAACTTAGGAAAGTGATCATTATCAAAGCTAGTGAAGATTACTGGGTATCTATTGTAGCAGACCTTCTCCTTCATTTATTCTAGAATGGACTATAAACCTGAAGGGAGTATTACTTGTGGAATCTATTGAAATAAACATAGTTTTAGAATTTGGTTTTCTTGAAGTTGCTCTTTTTTAATATTTTATTAAAGAATGTTAAATTTCATTGTTTTCATACATTTTAAAATGATGTAGCATTGATGGTAACTTCTTTACATTATATCCGTATCAAACAAAAGTTTTTCAAGATAAAAAAGAAAAATGAAAATGATACTTGCACAAATCCACAGAACAGTATTTAAGATTATCTTGATATAATTGGAATGGTAGGAAGGTTGAGGTTTTTGGATTTCACAAGAACAAGCCAATACAGGTTTCCCATTTATTAAAGACAAACATCATATGTTTTCTCATTTGTGGATTCTTAATTGTTATCTAAATATATAAAATCATGTATGTATATATAATATGAAAGCAAAGCTGTCAGAGGAACCCAAAGATTGACCAGAAAAGGAAAGAATAAGGATGATAGGAAGTATGGACATGCAATTCTACAAGAGTCTCTTTTCTAGAAAAAAAATATTTTACTTTCAAACACTGAAGGAAAATTCTTGTAAGACCCAAATCTTTTCATCTATTTTATTTTATAATTGCTTCTAATACTTTAAAAAAGTAACATAATGATTCAAAAGAGCAAAAGTGTCACCACCTGTAGATGTAACCGACCGCCTTATTAAATAAGAAACACAGAGCCAATGTAAAGGTGAAAGCCCAAGAGGTCAGAGCTAGAAGCTTACCCGCTTTCCACCAGCTAGCTTCTTCCGCCAAGAGAGCTCTCCGAAAAGGGAGTTTCTTCCTGTGCGGTTGATTTATAAGGAGTCCTGTTTCTTCCTTCTCATTGGTTATAAACTAACTACGTGGCTGTCTCGTCACTGCCTCTCTGTCCAGACCTCCCAAGTTTTCTATGGTTGGTATTGAGATCAAGGGCGTGTGTCTCCAATGCTAGCTGTATCCTTGAACACACAGAGATCTACCTAGCTCTGCTTACCAAGTGCTGGGATTAAAGGCGTGCACCACCACCGCCCTGGCTTTCGCTATGGCTTGCTAATAGCTCTGACCCCTAAGCAACTTTATTTATTAACATACAAATAAAATCACATTTCAGTACAAATAGAATACCACTATATTTCCCCTTTCTAATTTAATAAAAAGAAAAAAAAGGAAAGTTGTAACTAATATAAGAAAAACTATATACAAAAGTACAATAACTATATACAATATATACAAGTGATGAAAACCTAAACAATGTCTAGTCCATTTGTATTTGACAAATTCAGAGAAAATAATTCCATTGCTTATCCTATTTTGGTAAGTCCAAAATATACCTAATTCCTTTCTATCCTAACTAATCTTCAACTATAATTAACTAATCTTCAGCTATAATTAATTAAACTTCGACTATAACTAACTAATCTTCAACTCTCTCAGAGACCCAAGAAGGAAATAATATTACCTAACAAAAATAAAAACAGGAAGTGCA
>CABHPP010082922.1:0-27617 GCA_902168425.1 Peromyscus attwateri
AAAAAAAAAAAACTACTTTTTTATTATATGAGAATTGTGTCATACTCAAGACCACAGCTAAGTGTTTCTCTATGAAGATACTGGCGCACAGTAGAAGGGACCAAAAGCTGTGGGAAATAAAACTGCTTTAGGAGTATCATAGGGCTTGAACATTTGGCCTGGTGGGCCCCCCTCTAATATAAGTAATCATAAAATTTATATACACATTTGTGTCAGGATTTAAAGACAAAACTCTCTGGTGCTATTGAGGTAGGGCATAGTAGGGAACTACTTACCACCAGGGTTGTTGAATGGATTTACCAAGACTCCTGACATCTTCCAATGAGTCTGAATGGATGAATGAGGAAGTGACCTGGGCACTCCCTTTGAATCTTTGGATCTGAGTATGGATTAAAATCGTCTCTTCTGCCAGATGTGGTAGAGCACACCTGTAATCCCAGCACTAGGGAAGCTAGAAGAGGAGGATCTCATCTTTGAGGCGAGCCTGGGCTACATAGCAGAACACTGTCTCCACCGAAAACAAAATAAATAACTGTCCAGGAACACATTGCCGTACTCAAGAACCTATCATACCTTGAGTAAGGTTTTCTACATTTCTAGAAACTACTGGGCTGGGAGAGTAACTCAGTGGTCGAGCACTGGCCGAGCCTGTGCAAGGCCCTGCTTTAATCCCCAGTACCGTAAAACAACAACGATGTTTGCTGTAGTGAACTTTAAGGGAATGGAGGGGACCTTTGAGGGAATCACACTGGCCGCTTTCCATATTGTAATAGATGATTTCTTTTAAGAGGAGACATTATCCTGCCAGGCATGTTAGCACACGCCTTTAATCCCAGCACTTGGGAGGCAGAAGCAGAGGATCTCTTTGAGTTCGAAGCCAGCATGGTCTACATAGTGAGTTCCAGGACAGCCAAGGCTATTCAGTGAGAACAGGGTGCAGGGTGGGGCATTATCCAGTGCAATTCCCTCTTCCTACAGACTTGTCACACAGAGAAGTCAGAACTGTACCCATCATTAGCAGTATTCTAATCCTGAATTATGAAACTTCATGTTGCCTCTGTCTTTGGAAGAGATTAACCAATTCTTTACAAAACCTTGTCATCAGTGCAAGATGGGTGGGGCTCAGTGAAATAGTCTTTGTTTCAGGATTGATTTCCATGTCTCATCAGCTTCTGGCAGGAAGAGAATAAGTGTGTTAGAAGAATGTGGAGTGCTCCA
The DNA here is from genome assembly GCA_902168425.1 of Peromyscus attwateri. Lineage (NCBI taxonomy): Eukaryota > Metazoa > Chordata > Mammalia > Rodentia > Cricetidae > Peromyscus > Peromyscus attwateri. The sequence goes on from CABHPP010082922.1 coordinate 1,219, forward strand.
AATCTGTAAAGACTGGGGCACCCTGAGAGCCTGGGCTGGGGTTTGTGATAGCATAGCGGGGATCTTATGCTCAGCCCTGCTGCTTTGGGAAATTGCTACCAGGCCAGAGGTCGGTGGCAAGCAGCAACCCTCTTTTGAGAACCCGTCCCAGGGTTTCCCAAAGATGGTCACAGGCCGGCACATAGCATCTCCAGGCTAGGGGCTGAGTCTCCAGCATGAATCAGTGACTTGGTGTTTGTCAGTATTCTTCAGAAGCACTATCAGCCTCTGGTCTAATTTAGGTCAGCTGGGTTCCATTCTCTACCTCTTTCATTTCAGCGCCAAGGGAGTGATAGTCTTAAAATGTTACAGCTGGAAATAATATCCGAGGTCATCTAGTCCCAATGCTCAGGAGGAAATGTCTAGTTACTGCCTCCATGAGCCTCCAGTTCCCACATCGTCGATGGCCTTTCTGCCCACCCGCAGGCCTTTGAACTGGGAATAGCTGTGTTCAGAATCACCTAGGACCAAGCTCTCACCAAGGTAGCCATTTGATGAGTTCTAATACAAAGGTAGCCACTCTTGAATCACTGTCACAGCACTACCAAAGTGAGGCCTGGCAGTGTGGTGAAATCCTGGTCTGAGCTGGGCAAGACCCACTGGCCTTCGTCCACATCGGTGAATATCCTTTCCCTACAAGTTGTGAGAAGCATGTCCTGGGAAGTGTTAAAGGTCCTGGTGCAGCCTTGCAGGTTCACCTAGAACTGTTCAGTTTGATGCAGCAGGAGCCTCAGTTGAGAGCAAGGCCAGCTACTTCAGCTGGGTCTTCCATGGAAGCAGCAGCAGCAGCACAAGCCTGCCATTGTTTTTGATGTCCCATTTGCATTTTAGTTCCCCAGATTTCCTTTTGAATGAATGCCATGGTTTGTTCATATTCAGTTAGGTAATGTCACTATCCAGTAGGAATCCACATCGACCTTGCTAACAGACAGCCTGACCATATTCCTAGCAACACACCTGTCCAGTGTATTCTAGTAGGCTTAACCAATTTTGAGGATCTGCCAGCTCTGTGCTACAGGACAGAGAGTGGTAACAAATGTGGGTGACACTTATTAGCTGTGTAGCATCAGGCAAACTCACCTCTCTGCACCCCAGTTCCCTTGTCTGTAATGGGAGTAATGTGGTAGCCTGCCTCCGAGAATTGGGTAACATCTCATCAACTGAGGTATGTACACAGCATTAATTCAACTCAGGGTCCGGCACACAGTCAGACTCGGTAAAGTGGATGGATGCTGGACGTGATGGTACACATCTGTAATCCCAGCACTAGGGAGGCAGAGGCAAGAGACCAGCCTGGTCGACTTTTGAGTTCCATGCCCTCCAAGGAGCAACAAACAAAAATAGGTGGTGGTGGTGGTGGTGGTGGTGGTGGTGGTATTGGTGTCATTGTCATAGCATTGAGTAGCTCAGTAGACTCCTGTGACTATTTCCTCACCTGCAGGTTGGTTATTGGTCACCAGATCCTCATTCATAAGGTACCAGGAAGAGAAGTATTAGTAACTGTTGCTCTGACTGAAGAGTTACTATTTACCTAGCATCCCCTAACCCTCAGACTTCCCTCACTAGGGTGGGAAATTTAAACCCAAACCAGGTGAGCCAGCATTTACTAGGGTCCCTACCACTCAGACCACAGCAGTGGGAGTTGGAGTCAAAGGCAGGTGAAGCCAGAGGAGAGGATGTGATGACCTAGGAATGAGTGAGAAGGGCTAGCTTTGAGGGTAAGAGAAAGTAAGCCACCTCTGGCTAGGTGAAAACAGAACTCACTTTGGAGCGCACCATGACGAAATGTGAAGCCATTCCACTGCCCTCCTCAGGGAGGAAGCTAGCCTCAAAGACCCAGAGCTCCACACCATACATCCAGGACTGTAGACCATACCCAACTCACACCCGGAAAGCTCCACAGAGCCGAGACATCCAGTGAGAGTCTTCCTCAAGACTTGAGTGTGTATCTGGTGCTAAAGAAAAGAGAATTCAGATCTAGAACATGGCAACAAGAAGAGGAAAATCATGTGGAACGGGGCCCCTTATGTAGGGACAGGTAGCCTAGAGATCTTGCCTCTCCATGGGCTCAGCTGTAGATCAGGTCTTGGACTAGATGGCCACAGCCTTTTCAGTTTTAATGTAGTACCAAGTCCACTAAAAGCCCCATCTTGTTCCCTTTATACATTAGGCTCTTGTGTTTGGTGCTGTCCGCTGTGGAAGTAGAGCCATGCATTCAGGGGGAAAAAAAAAGACGTCTTAGCATTGAGCAGCTCAGTCGACTCCTTTGGCTGTTTCCTCCCGCAGGGTGCTTATCAGTCCCCAGGCCCTCACTCATAGGGTACTGGAAAGAGTAGATAATAAAAAGATTATAGAACACTGTAAATGTCAAATACTGTGTCATAGGATAGCCACGCAGGGCAGGAAAGCAGTATGAGAAAGACTGGGCATTCTTCCCCACTGAGGTTTAAAAACTGCGTTCTAGATTTTTAACAGCAACTAATAATCTTGATCTGTATTTTTCTGTTAATTGGAACTGCTCAACACAATTTAGGGCAGCGCCTTCAATATCAGAGTGTGTTAATGGGAGTTATTTCATTGTTTTACAACCTAAATCCTTTTGCAAAGAACTCGAGACAAGCTTATTTCATTTCCAGTTCCAATCAGCAGCCACGTCATTACAGTGCGTAGCACTGAGGAGCCAAGTTTAGAGAGCCACAGGAAGTCTAGACTCTAGGCTGCTGCTTATAAACTGCAGTCAGCTGCAGCTTCTGCAAGGACAAATCATAGTTGCAGATTTTATTGGGCACTTTTCTATGAGGAGATCAAAGCTACTTTATGGACTTAATCTACTTAATTTTCACAACATCCCTGCCGTGTAGGTAGCTGCTGCCATCCTCAGTTGATACGGAACCACAGACCTATGAAAACTAACTTCCAGGTCACACACAGGAGAACATCATCAAGAATGGGAACTAGAGTCTACATTTTAGTTTCTCTTCCCATGTGTCCACATTCTCCTAAGTAAAGTGACTTGAAAATTCTGTGTCTAATTTATACATGCTCAGAAAACTGGTAGATTTGCTAAGCCTTCATAGTCACAGATATTCTAGAAATATCTATCATAAGTTCATCGGGTGTTAAGGTCACAGTAATAGCATTGTGTGGTTTGTTGAATCAAATATGATTAGATTTGACTGGCTCTGAGGTTTCCAATTTTAGGAAAACATGAAGGGAAACACGAGCTTCAGAGTTGTCTCCATTAAATGAGGTTATTTGCATAATATACATAGCAGAGGGCTGGCCCTTAGCCTTCAATGCATCATAGCTCTCATTACAAAACAGGTTCTTGGAGTACTTACTTTGATAAGACTTGCACTGAGGGTTTAAGCTCTTAAGTGAATTCAGATGTACAGGTGGTGTTTTATTGTTGTTTGTTTGTCTCTCTGTGTGTTTGTTTGTTTTATTGGGAGAGGCTTGTGCATGCTGTGCTACACACGGGGTTCAGAAGACAACATTCATCGGTCAGTTCTCCCCTTCCGACTTGTGAGTCCTGGGGTTCAAACACAGTTCGCCAAGCTTGGTGGCAAGCATGTGTATCTGCTGAGCCATCTCCCTTGGTCCTGTTTTTGTTTGAGATCGGTAGCCCACACTGGCCTCAAACTCACAGCAGTCCTCTTGCCTCGGCCCTCTTTGAGTGCTGGGGTTACAGGCATGCGTTGCCACGTGCAGCCACACTGTTCATTTTAGAAGAATGCCGTGTGCAGTAGAGCAGGCCTGCTCCCTGCTGTGTCCCTTCTGTGTTCCCGTGTGGTAAAAGATGCTTGCTCAGGAGGGAGGTACTGTACTTGAGCTTGGGTTTCTGTCAGAATAGATTACCTCTTCAGTGGACCCTTGAGGAGCTATTGAGTCTTATGAATTAATTCTTGATTTCAAAATTCTTTGGGGTCTCATGCAGTGTATGTGGAAACTGTCCAGTTTGGTTCTAAAGAGGGGAAGGGAAGGAGAGCCGGGCTCACATGATCCAATTGGTTTGGGAACTTGGAGGAGACAGGATTGTCTGAAGGGAACATCAAACTGAGAATCCAGTACCATACACGTTCCTGCCAGCAGCCCTTGTTCCCAAGTGGGAATCCTGCAGAAAGCACGGTGTCCTGTACTCACACCAGACCAACAGAGTCAGAATCCCTAGGAGTGGGGAACCTAGACTTTCCAAGGCTTGGGAACCATTGCCACAGCCATGAAAAAACAGAAGCGACTCCCGATTCCCCCAACGTCACTTTCAGGGCTAGTTAGTGACCAAGGCGGCCAGCCCTAGGTTCAGATCACACTTCAGCCGGTACAGGGTCTTCCCAAGGCTGCCCCAGTTCCCTAGTTCTCTACGGGCTGAGGAGAAAGGGCAAACGAGTCTCTGTGCCATAGAGAGCCTTCTGACCTTAAAGGCCCACTGTGGTGGTAAGCGAGTTAAAGGATGTTCCGTTCACTGTGTCCTTTACTGACAGTCTGTTCTGTAGACAACTGAAAGGGTGCTAAATTAAGCCATTTTTCAGAGAGGTCTGAGTCATCTAGTGGCAGCTGTCGGTGCCTCACTGGAGGTGCTTTGATCCTTGTCTAAAGGCACACATTAGTCCTGTGCAGCAGTGTGATGGCCAGCGCTAAGGGACTTACCCAGATAATGGGCAGGCCAAGGGCTTCCGGGTTACTCTCGGGACAGAAGAAGACATGGGAGCAACATAGCAGATCCCACCAACAGTCTGATCTCCCAGCCAGGAAAAGCTTGAATGTATCCTACCTGCCCAACAGAGAAGGGACGCACCTAGCTCAGGTCACATGGGAATTTGGGAGCAGATGGTAGGACACAGTGGGACCAAATTGGTTTCCTCAAGGGAGTTTCCTCTATTCAGTCAGGAAGGCTTGCATTAGGAGTTAGCATTTCAAGGACATCTGGGGATGAGGTTTGGGAAACCAGTCCATACACAGGTGACTATGGCATATGTTTAAGGATTGTGCCCAAAAAAGATCATGTAGTATATTGCATTAACCCAGTTGTGAAGCAGTAGATATCACTGTTTTATACCATGGAGAGAGATCAGAGTAGGAATCTGAAGAGGCTAAAACTCACCAAACCATTACCAATGGACAGGATTGTGATGGGTCATGACAGCATGGGTGGTGGTGGGAAGTGGTTCAGGGGGGTTAAAAATCACTGCCACCATTCCTGAGCGGCTATTTCGTGCCATGTCCCAAGTCTAGCATGTTACATAAAACGTCTTTTTCCTCAAAACAGCCTTTCAGACAAGTGGTTTCCTCCAAGCCAATGATCTGTGCCAATGAATGCCCACTCAGACCGGGTGGCTTGCTCAAAAGCACAGGTCCTTCAGGAGGCAGTATTCATGCTTTTGCTGGTTCCTTCCTTGAGGCCTCTCAGGGTATTGAGGGGGAATGTAGAGACAGCCAGATAGGAGGTCACTGCAAGTTTCTGTCTGGGCCTGTGAACAAAGAGAGGAACGAAATGGTGGTTGAGGGTGGGATCATAACGATTAGGAAGAACAGGAAAATAACTCAAGTTCTGGCAGTTGTCTTAATGATGCTTAAGAAAGGACAAATAGAAAAAGACCAGAGGTTGCTTACTTGGCAGGTCATTGACATGGTGGCATGACCCATCGAGACAGAGAAGAGGAAGGCTCCTCAAAAAGAGAAAAGATGTCATTTATAATAAGCTTTACTGAGGAATTGGGGTGTTTAACATTGAGAACAGGCAATGCCCAACCAAAGGGAAAAGGTCAAAGCAGATTAGTATGTTAATGTGTCATCTCAACAGATGATAGCAGTGTTCAGTGACCTGGAGCCTTACAAAACCTGCCGCCGGCCTGTGTGCATCTGGTATTGGAAGACGTGAATGTATACAACTAGGAATGGAAAAATTCCCAACTCAAGGAGACTGTGTATCATCATGCCAGCCTTGCAATGGAGAGAAAATGGGGGAATTAAGCCTGGCAGGACCCAGCTTCCTGAAGGAATGGATTGTTGATACGTTTTTTAAAAGATAGGAAAGACAGCTTTTAGGCAGGAAGCAAAAGTAAACACATCTGGTATCCTAGAATCCAAGGAAGGGGGAGGAATAAAGACTCAGCATCACTCTGTGCTGACAACATGGGTCAGTTATTCCTTAGGTTAGAAACCAGTTTTAATCTTTCCAATAGACCTGCCAGTTAAGCGTCCCATTTACACATGAAGAAGAGAGGCACTGTACACACGTGGGTAGGGGAGAGGTAGGCTTTCCCAGGCCTGACTCTGAACCAGGGCTTCTACGTCCCCACCGCCTCACCTGGACATTAAGAAGACTAGATATGTACAGAGCCAGAAGTTGTGAAAAAACAAACAAACCAGGATCGAAGTAGAGTTATGAGGACCAGTAGCAGCCTGCGGGCCTTACTACTGCAGAGTTGAAATGGCTAAAGCTGGCCACAAGGAAATTCTTCCATTTGGGCTCACATGCCCATGCCATCTGTGGCATTTTACTGCCTGGTAGGTGGAGGATTGAATATTAGTTATCTGGGAATGAGGGAACTCATCCCTCCAAAGTAGTACTGGTCATTGTGTCTGGAAATATTCCACATGACACCTGTCCTGTCTGTTTACCCTTTTCAGTGACATGGGCTACCTGCCGTTGATGAACTGTGACTTAATATGAATCACAACTAATTGGTAGTCTTTGCAAAAATCAATTAAATTTAAGAAAGCTGGGTTACCTGTGTGAGGTCTTTGTAATCTTGAGGTGAGAAGAGACAGATGGGCAAAAGTTTGGCTCCTAGAGTAGGCAAAAGTGTGCTTCATCTCCCTGGGAACACACATTCCAGCACCTGAATTCAGCTGTACTCTTGTGGCTGACTTGCAACCCTGCTCCCCCTCCAAGTATGTGACAGGTCTAAACATAATTCCTCTCTATAGTCCACTGACTCTTGTAACACAGTTTCCAGAATGTTAGTAATAACCACATTGCACCTACATGCTATACTTGGGTAACCACCTCTGTTGCACAATTTACTTAATGTTGGTCACAGTGAAACATGTTTTCATCACTTGAAATCCAAATTTTATTTGCCAGGTTACTAATGGCCATTTATTTCTGTAACATAAATTAGGATGTTGTGCAAGTTTGGCTTGCAAGCAGGTTGACTCTTGAAGTCCAGGCGTCCCGTGGGCTCAGTGTCAGGAGTTGTTTGGGTTCACTGAGCCAGATAGCCACAAAACCTTTCGTCTGCTTGCTTTTTTAAGATGGTCTCATGGTGATTATAAAGGGTTTAAAACCAGAGTGGGTTTGGGAGACTGGTGTCTGCCTTCGTGCCTGTTCTCATGCTTTAGTTTTCTGATTGGAGAAGGGACGGGGTCAAGAGAAGGGTACACATGGCCTACCCAGGTCACAAAGCCATTATGGACAGGGCTTTTGGGTCATTCTGCTTGTCCCTCCAAAGTGCTGCTCTCTCCCAGTTAGTGAACACCTGACCCAAAGGCTGTCTGTTGATATTGTTTGGACAGAGAGGGAAGAGAAGTCTGCCTGTGAAATGAAAAGCTTTCCCACATACTGGGGGTCAACTGAACACAAGTTTACTCCTGCGAGATCTCCCAAAGTCCCCTCCACTTGAATTTTCTTCTCACTTTTCTTTTGAAAAGCCATGTTCCCTCTGCACTTCGGAAGAAAGCCTGGCTTGTCCTGACTGCAGCATGCAAACACCTAGTGCATCAAATTCGCAAGGAGAGCAAAAGCCGGGTGACGACCCACTTCTGACTTCAGTAGCAATGGCAGTGAGCGTTGACCAGAACCTTCGAGGTGATCCAGAGAAGAAAAAGCAAGTCAGCAATCACATAGTTACATAGTTAACGTGGTCCAAGATGAAAGCCTGCACTGTACTGTCCTGAGTGCTGCAGACTTCTGAGTCAGCCTGCAGACTGTCTGTCCTTTCTAAACACAGTGCCTGTTGTCAGTAGTGGGGCTTTAGATGAATTTCACTCCAGCAGTAGTGAGTAGTTTGTGATGAGAAGTGAGGTATATGGTAATGTTTTTGCTAAGCCCTGACTCGGGGCATCACGTGGCTTCAGACACCTTGGCTTCTGAATTCAAAAAAGGGGTTTTACAAAGATTCCCACAAAAAGCTAATTATAGCTTTAGACTGAGATTCACCATTGACATGAAGGTCAAGGATGAGCAGACAGACTGGAAGAACACAAAGTACCTTATCACAAATCGGACTAACCATAGGGAAATCTTGTCAGAACGTTCTGCGTAACTCCCAAGCAGAGGCACTTGATGCCCAGCTGCCACAGAAAGGTCTTCGGTGGTGTCTGGTGCCCTCGTGGTGTGCCTGCTGTCCTGTCCATGCCCTGGCTTGTCTCCCCCCTGCCTCAGATGTCTCCCAGTGCTCCTGCTGGAGCTCACAGAACACATGCCACATGTTGTCATGGCACTTTCTGTCCCAGCACAAGGCAGTGAACTCTAAGCCTTACTCACCTCATTCAGAGCCTCCCGAGCATGGCTGGAACTTACCTCAGTAGCGGTGCAAGCATGTTCCTGTGTGCTAACATTCTGAGGGCATTTAAATAATCACAGTTTTGGAAAGTGTCAGGTGGTTTTGAGAAAACCTCCTTTCAGGTGCTTTGGTTGCTGGTGTAATGGACAGGAGGGCTTTGTACATATCATGGGAATGGCCGTCCCTGCGCCCTCCATGGAAAATGGAAGGGTGGCAGTACCTGCCTCACAGGTTTGCCTGCACTCACTCATCTTACCTCCTTTTCCCTTGGGATACTCCCAGCATCACTGTCCCTTCTGTAATCATTACACCAGGCCTCCCCAAGTGCTCCCTCATCCCAGAGCTCCCCTCTCTGGGAGCTCCCCACACTGGGCTGTGCCACAGGATGACTTGCCTGCCTGTCTCAACCCTGCCCTCCATGCCTAGACAGTTGCCAAATGAAAGTTGCATGAATCATATCTCAGGCTCCTAAATGAGGAAGAGAGAATCAATTTTCTCTAAGTTTTACTCCTGATCTTAGAAATCTAAACCTCCAGCATCTTTAACACATGAAACTTGACTGTACTTCGGGTTTGAGTCTCAGTTATCCATTCATGGGCTAATACTCCAAGACTCAACATGAAACTAGACTAAACTTGAGCCAGGGATGATGCCACATGCCTATAATTCCAGTACTGGGGAGACAGAGGCAGGAGTTCAAGGTCAGCCTCAAATACATGGTGAGTTCACAACCAGCCTCAACAAGACCCTGTCTCAAAGAGAAAGAAAGAACAGCCTCTGACTGTGGTTGACAGAGTTGAATTCTATCTGGGTATTAATTCTGGAAAATAAAACTGTATTTTAGGATTCCTTCCTCATCCGTCACTCTGCTGTCCATGGGAGCATGTTTAACTGTTCCATTCTGTTTGTACTGACTTTACTACTTTGATCTCCTTAGAAGCTGAATCATACTTTTGGAATGAAATAGTCATGGACTTCTTTATCATTAACTTTTTTTTTTTTTACTATTTAATTTAGAATAAGAACAAGATGATAAAATTAGATACAAGAGGCCTCTGTGTGTCATCAAGTAACCTAGCCTACTTTGGGTAACAAAAATAAATTCGCTTTAAATACTTGCCAGCTCGTTTGGACCGACTTTGTTCCGATGAATGGCCTTCAGTCTTGTGCAGTGTGAGAAGCCATCTCCTCCTTAGAGTTCTTCCTGACAATTAAAATTTCCCTCTTCTTCATTTCATTCCAGTGCTCCGAATTATGACCCTGTAATGAGTGTGCTGATTACATCCTCTGCGCAGTTTCTCTGCCTCCTTGATGTTACCCTTCATTTACTTGTAGTGCTCCTCTTCTCTTTGCTCTTGGAGCCCCTGCCTCCCTGTCCCCAACAGGGCTTGGAGCTCAAGGCCTCCGAGTTAGGGGGGCTTTGCCCATTGCCTCCAGTTGCCTCTCCAGATTAGGCTTTCCTCATGAACACCACATGTTCTAGCTGAGGAAGAGAACTGTAGTCTGAGGAACAAGGTATAGCCTTGTCTTCTGCCTTGTTGGAGGATGTCTGCTCATTGCTGCGTTCAGAATGATCTAGATTTGGCCAAACACTCCGGGTAGGAATTGCGCCTGTACCCACAGCGCCGTCTTCATTGTACCCCCAGGGTGGCAATTATCTGGAATCTTCGGGGATTCATAAAGCACATTCTTGGGAGCTTTCTCCTCTCGCTTTCTCTTTCCTTACTCTTTTTTTTTTTTTTTTTTTTTTTTGTCCCCACTTCCCAGTAGGCTGTTCCACTCACAGCAATACTGTTTTCTGTGGTATAGGACCACGAGCACCCAAATCTAAGACTCAGGTTTGAAAACAGAAAGACGGGCCCTCCAGTCAGCCTCCTTTGTTTTTCGGACACCATTCCCAGAGTCCTCATGTTGTTTCTGGCTTTGCTGCTTCCTCTAGCCACTTACTGGGGTTCCCTTCCCCCTCTCTCTAATGAGGGTAAATGTTTTACTTCATCTTTGCAGTAACCTAATGAGATGGAGACGAGAGCACATGCAGGAAATACCTGTCCCAAGTTGGTGGCAGAGCCAGCCAGTGGTTCTGAGGCCTGGACTCTGCCCAACGCACTGTGTGTAGGCCGACAGGAAATGTAACTCCCGTCTCTACAGAAGAGCTAGAGAGTGAGCAGAGCAGTTGGAAGCCAACATGGACCCTGTCAGAGTGCCGTCCACATTCTGCCTCTGGGCCCCTGCCCGTGTACCACACGCAGGGATCTAGAGATAGTGAAAGCTGGCCTTGAGAAACCTACAGCTGAGTGGGAGAGCAGTGGCCGATAACAGGTGATTGTGAAGGATCTGTTTACTTCCCCACGGTGGAAGATGGGGGTCTCCTGGGGACTCCTGAGTGAGTTCTCCAGAGAAGGCAGAGCCTCGGCAGACGGCCTTCCTGGACCCCTCTTGGTTCCTTCCTTCTGTGTGGCACAGGCAAGGCTTATAGACATCACAGCCCCAGTCCTTGCTGCTGCCATGTTCCCGTGCTTGCCCCACTATCTTCAATGGCCTAGAATCCGTAAGCTTGCAGTGAACAAGAAAATCTGCCCTCCCTGATGATTCTGGGGGTGAGTCCGGAAAAGACCAAATGTTCCGTGCTAAGCATATTGGGAAGCCCCGTGAATGTCATGAAGTTTTAAGTGTGACTTCTTCGTGTTTACAAAATGAGCAAATGACTCACATCTATTGTATACATTCACCAGGGCTGTGTCCTTAGCTGATCCTCATTGTGAAGTCCTGTGTCTTCCTGCGCGTGTGAGGAAGGTTTGAAAGAGGCCTGGAAGTGGGGGTGGGACCTAGAAAAGGCTTCGGGACAAGAACTCAGCAGGAAGCGTCATCAGTGCGTCCTTTCATGGGTTCTTCAGCCGAGCCCCCTCATCTGCTGGCTCCTCTGTCTTCCCTGCTCCCTCTCCTTCTTCCTCTCTCACTTTTCTTTCTTTCAGTCATCAGAATATTCCCCTCGGGGGCCATGTTCTTTGTTAGCCTAACTTCAGACAGAGCTGTACAAACTGAAGGCAGACCCTGTGGATGGTACTTTCGCTCAGGAGGGCCTGCCCTCATGCCCTGGCCACTTGGCCAGTGCGGAGCCAAGCTCCTCCGTGGGTAGTTTTCCTGACATCACTGGGACACGATTGTTAAGGAGATCTAGACCCCTCAAACTTTGACCATTTCAAATTTCTTCCTAGGCCAGCCAGTCCCAGCACTCTTGAAGGTAGAGGCAGGCAGAGCTTGGCTAAAAATAAAATAAAAATAAAATAAAAATAAAACATAAAAAGTTTCTCCCATAATGAATATTCTTTGGAGGTTGACCTGGCTTTAAAAAGAAAAAAATTTTAGTACCTTGTACCAGCATAAAGGAGTTGGAGTTTTTGTTTATTTATTTGGGTTTTGCTTATTTTGTTTATATTTTGTGAGAGGGTTGTTTTGAGACAGAACTTTACTATGTAGTCCAGGCTAGCCTTAAACTCTTTTTTTTTTTCCTTTGTACATTTGACTCTCTATATATGTATGTACCCTATGTACACCTGGTCCCCTTGAAGGTCATAAAAGGGCAGGACAATGCTTCCTCTTGGGACTGGAGTTAAGGATGGTTGTGAACCAACCACCATGTGGGTTCTAGGTTCAACCTGGCTTGTCTTGTTTGCAAAAGCAACAAGTATTCTTAACTACTGAACAATCTCCCTAGCCCCCTGCCTCTAACTCTTGATCTTCCTGCCTCACCCTCTTGAGTTCTGGGGTTGCAAGCATGGTTTCTGAGATAGTCTCATACTGCAGCCTAGGCTGGCCTCAAACTCATAGCAATCCTCCTGCTTCAGCCTTCAGAGATTTATGAGGGTGAGCCACCACACCTGACTCAAAAATCAATCTTAACACTCTTTGGCAAAAAGGTATAAAACATGAAATATGAAATAAAGGGGCTGGTGAGATGACTCATAACTGGGAGCACTTGTCACGATTGTAGAGGACCTGCGTTCAGTTCCCAGCACCCACATGGTAGTCAACAACTATCCACAACTCCAGTTCCAGGGGCTTCAGCACCCTCTCTGATCTCTGTGGGCACAAGGCACACATGGACTTACATGAGGACAAAATGATACAATAATAATAATAAAAATAGATAATAATAACATTTTTAAAGAAAATATAAGCTTATATAGTTACTACTAAAGATCTGCGGGATTTTCCAAGTATCACACTGAGTATTTCTGATGATTCTTGATTAAATCTGGAATCTGCCAGGAAATCTGTGCCTGTCTTGTTAGCCTCAGGACTGCACTGGACACTGACAGGGGTGACCAGCTCTGCCACCAGAGCTCTTCATAACACAGCTACTTTCTCCCTTGCACATTTTCCGAAAACAGGCACCTTTAAGGATTAGATTGCTTTTACTTTGAGAAGCTTTATAAAACAAACCATGATAATAGGGCTGGCTTTATTCTCTTCTTCAATTCTCACAGTCTATACAGTTGTTTGACTAGAGTTTTGTCCAGAGGTGCCAAAGTTAAGACACAGTGTGTGGTGATTTGAATAAGAATGGCCCCTGTAGACTCATGTAGTTGATTAGTCACCAGGGACTCTGTTTGATAGGATTAGAAGGATTAGGAGGTGTGACCTTGTTGGAGGAAGTATTTCACTGGGGGGTGGGCTTTGGGGTTCAAATGCCCATGCCAGAGCCAGTATGCTCTCTCTGGCTGTAAATCAGAATGTAGTTCTCAGCCACTACTCCAGCACCATGCTTTCTGCCATACTCCCCACCGTGAAGATGGACTAAACCTCTGAACCTGTAAGGAAGTCTCCAATTAAATGCTTTCTCAAGGTGTCTTCTGCACAACTATAGGACAGTAACTGAGACACATGGGTGAATTGATTCATTCAGTTAATTAATTTAGTGGTATGAATAAAATTTCAGTGTGCTAGCTTACATCTTGTAGGATAGAACATCTAGAAAATATCAGTGTCATAATCCCAGTCCTCGTGAAAATTAAAACATTGCATTTATAAGTACAGAATTTATAACTCTGAGTTCCCTTTTTAAATAGCTTGATCTTTGGGCTTTGTTTCATGGTCTCTTTCAGTTTGACAGATGGAATAAATGTGACCACCAGTACTGCCATTGATCCTCCCAGCCTCAGAAATACTGCCTGATCTCATGAAGGGCATGGAAAAATCTCAGAAATTGTTGCTGATTCCTCTACTGATGTTCACATTTACAGTGATCATGCCACCTGCACATAACAGACCACGCATTTTATCATATTTTTTTTATTTTTTCTATATGTCAGTTTTCTTAATATTTTAATATTTTTGTGTGTGTACTTTGGGGATGGGAGGGTCATGTGTATCCCACAGCACACATGTTGATGTCAGAGGACATCTTGTGGGGCTTAGTTCTCCCCTTCCACCATGTGGGCTTCTGGGAATTAGCTCAGATCATCAGGATAGAGCACGGGAGACCCGCCTCAAAAAGGGGAAAAAAATTACAAGTAACAATGCTGTGGTTTACTTAACTCCAGGCTGGGGCTGGGGTGGGGTTCAGGACTACAGCACTTGTCTGGCACTACAAAGGATAAAAATCCTAGGTCTGGAGGCTGAAGAGACAGGTTAGTGATTAAGAGTATGAACTTCTTTTGCAGGGGACCCAAGTTTATTTTTTAGGGCCTGTGTTGGTCAACTCGGAGCCGTCTGCAATTCCAGTTCCAGGAGGACTGATGCCCCCTTCTGGACTCTGCAGGCACCTGCACTCACATGCACAAACCCACATATACATATACATGCAATTTAAAATGAACATATTTTCTAAATTCTCAGTCTATCAAACATCTATTTCCAGGAGCTTCTTTAAAAGCTGCTATGATTGAATATCTACAGTTGCAACTTTCCCTACCTTGGTAGATTCACCAAGGTTAAAGCAGTAGACACATTTTTATAACTGATTGCTGTTTGTTCCTCTGGATAGAAATGCTTTGGGACAAAGGAAGAGAATCAGAATTTATATAAGGCCATACACTGATGTTTATTTCTTGAAATATGACACCCAACTTTTGGGCTCTGGATTCTGGCAGAGTGACATGGCATGGAGAATGTACAGAATGAATATGGCCTCAATGGTCTCATATGACTCTCTGAGAAATCATATGAAAACTGAGAAATCACATCAAGACCAAGTTGTTGTTCTCTAAAGTAATTGCCTTCAAAACAGTCTTTTTAGCCATTCTTGGTAGCTAACACCTGTAATCTTAGCAGTCAGGAGCACACATTCAAGGCCAGCTTGGGTGATGTAGCAAGTCCCAGGCTAGCCAGGGCTACAGTCTGAGTCCCTGACTCTAAGCAAATAACAAAACTAGTCTTAGGTCTGTGGGTATGTGGCTCAGTGGTGGGTGCTTGCCTTGCAGGCTCAAGGCCCTGAGTTTGATCCCTTCAGGGGTTAAGTAGAATCGGTTTGCATATAGCTGTACTAAAAGCAGCTCCTGCTTCAGCAGGCAGGCCTTCACTGAACCTCCATGCAGCTCCTGCATTTCCTGTCATGGAGACAGTGTGAAGATGATGCAGGCAGAGTCCCCTCCATAAAGGAATCTATAGTCTGGTGGGGAAGTGGAGAAGTGGAGGCCGAAGCAGGATGTTCCTCTGCTGTAGGACCACACAGAGGGAAGACTTGGAGTCTTGAAGAATGGTCAGATTGATGCGGAAAGACGGCAGAAGTAATGAAAGAACATGGCAGATTTGGACAAAATATAAGTAGCTTGGTATGGATACTGGACTTGGGTATGAGGTAGGAAGTCATGGGAGACTAGGATTCTCTAAATGCCAATGAAGTGCCTTGTCCTGTCAGAGACCATAATTTTAGAGCTATCTAGCTGGGGTAGAAAGAATAAATTGGAAAAATAGGTGCATAAAGAACTTTGTGTGGGAAGGGACAGGAAACGCTAGGGGCTTGGCTTGGAAGAGCAGCACCGAGAATGAAGAAGACAAGCCAGAACAGACAGCTTAAAGAAAGAGTGGATGGGGTCAGGAGGAGGGTGTGGAGATGGTCCTCAGTACAGACGGCTTAAAGAAAGAGTGGATGGGGTCAGGAGGAGGGTGTGTAGACGTCCTCAGTGCCTGGCACTTGGTACCCACCACCCTCTAACATGAGAAGAGATAGAAAAGTGAAGCTGGATATGGTAGTACATGCCTGTAGTCCCACCACTCAGGAGGTTGAGGATCACAGCTTAAGGCCAGCCTGGGCTATATGTTAAGTATGAGGCCAGCCTGAGCTACACAGCAAGACCCTGTCTCCACAACAACAAAGATAAGAATAATGATAGCTGATCAAAGTTTTCATGTTAGGTGGGGTCTGTGTTTGTTTGTTTGTTAATTGCTCTAAACAAGGAATTTGAAAGTGTGCATTGGATTTCCTACTTTTGCTTGATAACCTCAGGATGATCACCATACCTCTTTTAAAAAGGACAAATGAAAGTGCTGTGTTTGGTGATATTTTTCAGTACTTATTGCCGGGTGATAGCATAGCCCAGTCTCACCTAGATGGCTTTTACCCTATAGGCATGCACTGGGTTTTGATGGTTTTCAAAAGCTGTGTTTTGACAGGATTTAATAGGGGAAAGCAGCCTAATATGTGATATCAGCTGAAGACAAAAGACACGTCTAAACCAATAGTAGATAAATTTGTAAATGGAAAATGTATATTATTAAAACATTGGCTCATTCCTAGGAATGATCTGAAACTCTTTCCTCTTCCCCTGCAAGATAATCAACCGCATGTCGAAAGAGCCAGGGAAGGGAAAGCAGACAGATTGAAGATGTTGACAGTGCTGGGTCAGCAAGTTGCCAGTGCCAGTCTAATTTAGGCCTCCCTGCTGCCAGGGGCAAGGAAGGGTTTGTCCCATGCAGAACCCCAGGCCAGCCCATCCTGCAGCTTCTTTGGGATGATTTGACTGAGCGTGTAGATGTTACAGGTGCACACTGGATGCTCACTTCATGGGAATTTGAGCAGTAATGTTAAACAAACATTATAGCACTGTTAACAGCTGACTTGCTTTTTGTCCGGCACCATTTTGAAAAACTTCCCTGGTCAGGCATGATGTCCTACACCTGTAATCCCAGTGTTTGGGAGGTGAAAGCAGGAGGATTGAGGATCGAGAGTTCAAGGTGGGGCTAGTGAAATGGCTCCGCAGGTTCAGGCTTTTGCCACCAAGCCTGATGACCTGAGTGTAGTGCCCAGAACCCACATGATGGAAGGAAAACCAATTCCTACAAGTTATGCTTTGACCTCCACATGCATTGTACGTGTGTGTGCACTTGTGAATATGTGCAGGTATACACACACACACACACACACACACACTCTAAAAACAAATGTAAGAGTTCAAAGCTAGCCCTGGCTCAGGCTATCTGGGACAGTTCTGTCTCAAAAACTGCACACCAGCAACACCAACACCATTCCCTGTGTCCACCCATTTAGCCTTCAAATAGCTCCATGAAGTAAACACCCACTATCAGTCCATCTTACTGCCGAGAAGATTGAGGCAAAGAAAGCTGAGATTACCTGCCCAGGAACTCCTAGCTAACTGAGCAAGGCAGGTCCAAGCATGCTGTTTCCAGATCCCACGTTCTTAAATACTGTAATTCTTGTTGCCTGGCATCCTTCCTTCTTATCACACCTTCCTGGGGAGCGTGGCTTAATCACCATCTTCATCGGGAGGTTCACTTGTATACCTCTCCTCACTTCATCTCTAGGGATACTTCAGTACTTTGTATGAGGCACATATGTCATCTGCCGTTGCTTGCACAGGAGTAACAAGAGTATTTGTTCCAGTTCCATCTTGAGATTGCATCACACATGCTTATCCATAAAGAGCCTTCAAGGTCTCTGGTGAAAAGTCACATTCCTCTAAAACCATATAAAGGAGGAAGGTAAAGCTACATGAGAGTGGTAAGGTAGGCAGAGAAAGGACATTGGCTGCTGAGTCCTGGGTGCGATAGGATGGGGTGGATTCAGTGGAAATGCTTTCTCCAAGTACGTGGAACAGAGATGACTGTAGACTGTGGCTAGGCAAAGAATAGGAAAACATCCTTCGTAGCGTTGAGCCGAGGTGGTGGTGGAGGAAATGCTCTCATCTAAGGAGGCAGCAGAGCTGTGTTAAAGTTGGATATAACAGGCATAGTGGTGGGCGTCTATAATCCTAGCATTTGGGAAGTGGAGTCAGAGGAATTATAAATTTAAGAATTGAATATATGGAAATCCTGCCTCAAAAACAGCATATATGTGTGTATATTCTGGTTGAAAGGTCTTTATCATTGACACTCATAGGAAAACAGCTTTCCTGAGAGACTGGTCCTGCTTTCTCTTGGAACCTGCTTTCCAGAGGGCTGTGTGCAACTCTTATGAAGCCACTTGGCTTTGTGTGAGTCCCCTATGTGACTGGGCTCCCCCAGGACGGATTTTTTTTTTAACATAAGGACAGCACCTGGCATAGTGGTGGTAGAAACAGTGATGATGACCAGCCAAGTGTGATGGCTCAGGTCTGTGACTGCAGCACTTAGGAAGCTAAGGTAGGGGATAGAGAGTTTGAGAGCAGCCTCGACTGTTTAGCAAGACCCTGTCTTAACAATAATCATCATCATAGTCATAATAGCAGTAATGGTTCAAAATCTCAGTGTTTTAATCTTATAACATTAGTTATATACATAAATACAATACCTGATAAATAGTGTTGTTGGATCCGCCTTACCTTGTAGTTCTTGTTCTGATTACATTGTGTTACCCTCCATTTACTGAATAATTTTGTTGACATTTACGTTTGGTGACTTTTGCCATTCTGTGAGAGTTATAACATGTAGCAGATCCTCTGTTCCATAGGCCCTATCTGAACACGATGCACATCGGAATTGTGAAAAACTGTTCACACAGCAGGCAATGTGTTGGCACAGGAAGTGCTGGGAGCCAGGGCTGAGTTCCCTCCAGAAGGGAACTGGCAGCTTAGCTAAGAAGCTGCTATTCAGAAGAGACCACCAGTCCCAAGAAGAAACTGAGGTACAGAACTCGATGCCCAAAGTCATAGGAGGGCCCTCAACACACACAAACACACACACACACACACACACACACACACACACACACACACACACACCCCGCTCTTGCTTCCAACCAGAGGGACTGATTTGCTTTCACAGCACTTTCTCATTAGGATCTGAGGCTGAGTGTCCAGTTCAGACTCCTCTAGCCAAGTTGTAGCTGGTACAAAGACAGACTCGGTATAACTGGGGAGTCTCAAACTTGGAACCGGTGAAAGTTGCCTTCATCTTCTGTGCACTAGCTCATCCTGTCTAAATATGCTGTCCTAGAATAGTGCAAGTGAAAATTCCAGCAAGCAGCAAATATTTGTATAGCATTTTCTCCGTACACTACTATTTTTGAGAGAAGAGTGCTTTTAGAAAATGCTCAGGCCTAATTGAAAAAGTACATA
Source organism: Peromyscus attwateri (assembly GCA_902168425.1). NCBI lineage: Eukaryota > Metazoa > Chordata > Mammalia > Rodentia > Cricetidae > Peromyscus > Peromyscus attwateri. The sequence goes on from CABHPP010082922.1 coordinate 20,258, forward strand.
GCAATCAACATTTATTCCCTACTAGCATAAAACTGTCTAACTAGTAGCCAAATTTGGGATGCCTGAAGACAGACAAGTGACTAATGCTAGGGCTGTGTGTGGCCAGAACCAAATGTATTTTGTGACCACAAGACCATGTCTGGATTCTCCTTTGTAATTACCACACAGCCTACTGTAATTGTAAAACTTATATTTACTTCCTGCCTTTGACATGTAATCCAGGGTCCAGGACTGCACCCAGACCTACAGTGAAGTTCTCTCTCATTTGACTACAATGTGTAAATTATTGAGTGAGAGGGTGTGTGTGTGTGTGTGTCCGTGTCTGATAAATATGCAAGTATAATCTTGTGGAAAAATAAGTGTCTGCCTTATTGGATGAAGCACTTTAGCAATCTAATGTTTACTGAACAACTACTATCCATCAAGGACTATTTTAGACTCTAGGAACCATCATAAGACCACAAAGGCCTTGTCTTCCCGGAAGAGACGAGGGAGCTGGGAAGGAGGAAGGGAGACACACACACCAACTTGGTGCACATGGATGTGTACCGCACTGAGCTTGGTGTCGGTGTCGGTGGCTTCTTCAGCTTGGTACCTCGGAAAAGGCCTCTCCAAGATGACATTTTAAATGACATTTTAAATGACAAGAAAGAATGGAACAAGCAAAGGGCAGGAAGAACATTCCCAGCAGATTAACGGAAAGACCCAAAGACAAGAAGGAATTTGCCATGCTCCCAAAACAGAGAAAAGGCCAGGGTGACTTGAATGTGGCAGGTGATGGGTGACTGGTGGCAGTGAGGTTGAAGGGCTATGATCACACATGTGACCGTGTGTGGTATGTGGTGTGGCCCTTACTGAATCGGCATCAGCCTGGAGGAACTGGAGCTGTCTAGGCAGGAGATGGGCATGGTTTGAACTGAGGTGTAGGAGAGAACCAGGCAGAGGGCTGACACTGGGAATATGGGTTAGGCCCAGAGTCAGAGAACTTGCCAGTGGACCAAACATGAGGAGTAAAAGAGACAGTAGTCACAATTAATCCTACAGGTTCAGCTTTGAGCAACTGGATGGTAGTGAAGGAGATGAGAAAGACCAAAGGCCTCAGCATTGGCAGCCCAAACTGACTAATCACAAACCCACCTGCCACACTCCAACCACATGTCACTAGGACATATTAAACTTTGGAAATACTACTTCAGACACTTGACTGTTTTCGCTTCCTTTGGGATTTCATTTGATGGCATCAAGAAAGGAAGGAAGGTTATATATTTATTCAGGCACTAGAAAGATAGTTTATGGATGAAGAGCACTTCTTGCTCTCCAAAGGACCTGAGTTTGGGACCCTACACCTGTATCAGGGGGCTCACAACTACCTGTAACTCCAGCTCCAGAAAATCTAATCCCTTCTTCTGGCCCCTGAGGGCACATACACATGGCATACCCTCACACATATACAATAAATAATAATTATATAAATAAAGTTCAGGGCTTAGGGATCTAGCTTGCTTACCTTACACAAAGCCCAGTACCACATAAACTAGGCATGGTGGTACACAACTGTAATCCCATCACTCAGGAAACAGAGGCAAGAAATCAAAGTCATTCTTAGCTACATAATAAAGGTGAGACCATCGTTCAGTATGTAAGAGCCTGTCTTAGAGGTGGGGATGGGGAAAAACATTAGTCAGCCAATCTTATTTGATTATCTAACTCTTACCTGGCTGTGTCCCTCCACTGTAATCTTAGTTTCTGTCCAGGCTTTCCTCCTCGACATGGTGCTTGGTCCCTGAGCCCCAAGCATCTAGGTGCAAGATAGGGGTTCCGAGACCTGCCCATTGGTTAGCTGTTAACAGCTAGTGTATTTACCTAACAGCACAGCTTACTATATGCCTGTCCAGCCATCCCTCAGTATCAATGAGGGGTTATCTCTGGGACCCCTGCCTATGTCAAATGTCATGAATGTTCAAGTCCCTTAGATACAATGGCAGAGTGTTTGCATAGAACACACACCCTCTCGTAGTCTTTGAGTCATCTCCCGTCACTCACCATACCCAACTTGGAGTAAATGCTATGTAAAGAGGAGATAGACTATTTAGGGACTAATAACAAGAGAAAAAGTCTGTGCATATTCGGTACAGACACAGTTGCTTTTCAAATAGTTTTCACCTATGCCTGCTTTAATGCATGTATTTAGAACCCAGGAATGTGGAAAGCTCGGTGTAGAAAATAAGACATCACATTTGCTCGCTGACCTATGCATAATCAGGAACACTTTGTGATTCCTTAATAAAGATTACATTGACTTAATCCAATTGATTCTTCATTTTATGTCTAGTTTTTACAGTTCCCTTAGAAATACCATGGGGTGGGGTTGGGGATTTAGCTCAGTGGTAGAGCGCTTGCCTAGCAAGCACAAGGCCCTGGGTTCGGTCCTCAAGTCTGGGGGGGGGGGGACGAAATATCATGGGGCTTAAAACTTATTCTTACCCGTACACTAGAAATAACAATAGTCCTTCACAGGTATTACCTGAGTACTAAATGAAATAATGTCAAGTTACTGGAGCAGTCATCAGCAGGTGAGCTGTTATTAGTGTTAATGAGACACCATTCAAGTAGTCCAGCTCTAGAACGTGGAGAGGCAGGTACCCTTTGAGCCCCCGGCCGGTTTTAAACAGAATCTACACTTTGCTTGGCTCTTGGTGTTCTTGGATAAATGAGACTTCAGACAGCAGCGAATCCCACTTTTAAAATATCTGTGGTTACAGCAGATCTGTATCTTTCCCTCCGGCCTGCCTTTTACCACATGCACCATACAGTTTTGTCCTCTGGATCAGCCTAACCACCGTAAGTGTTATTTATTGCCAGATGCGACCTTTGGTGAGCACCTTGCAGAATCCAGGCATTAATGTCATTTTCTATAAATACAGGTGTAGGGTGAGGAAATGCTCTTTGGAGAAGTGTCGCTATTGCAATCTTTCCCCTTTTAGACTCTCGGTCTGTGGGCTATTACTCACTGCTGGCACTCACCCCTTCTCTCTTTGTTACCTCCCTTTTCGTGATCTCTATCATCGCTTAGTTCCCCACTCAGCCCTCCCTGGTGGTTGGCATTGCATTGGGGTTGTGCTTTCTTGCTTCCTCTACCTTTTGAAATTTAAAAATAGAAAATAACCAACAAGCCCACAGTCTTTCACATGGGCTGAACTCTGTTATACATCTAACAGATTTTCCGGTGAATTCCACGCTGTAATATTTATAGTTAGAAATCTGCCATCCGTTCAGAATAAACTCTATAAGAAATTCACAAGGAGCTCCTTTTATTTTGACTATCAGACACAAAGATCAGGACTAAGAGGCAGCAGCCCACAGGAGGCAGCTTTGGAAAGTGGATTCCAGAGGCGGCATGGCTCCCAGCCTGCCTCTTGCCTTTTCACCTGCCCAGTTTCCTGAAGTCGCTCGTTGATAAAGGCCCCTTTAAGGAGGCTGACTCTCGTACTATGAATGCCCAGCCCAGGGCTCCGGAAGCATGCAGCCCTTCACAGGTGTGAGCACTGTTTGCAGAAGCCCCACCTCCTATCACAGGAAACATAACAATGTGGCACCTTCCGTATTAAATGCCATTTTATGGCTGACAGGATTTTTTAAACTGTTTTTGCGATTTTGCTTTGGAAATAGATTAGCTGAAGATAACTGATTTGTCATTGGTCATTAATTTCTCAGCAATTATCTTTGTATACTTGGGAATCTTTATTAAGTTAAATAATAGATCAAGCCTTTATATTGATTCCCAATGAAATATTGTTAATTACTAAATAAGCAATTAGTGAGGATAAGAAAATAATACATTTGTAGGCCTTTAACACAAACTGATTTTAATTTGACAGTTAGCTTGTTTAGGATAAAGGATTAAAGACTGCTGATCTGTAACACCCAAGACCAGAGTGCCTCCAATTTGGGATTTGGGGATACTTGGATAGACAAAAATCAGTTGAGCATCCCTAATCCAGAGAGCTGAAATCATAAATGTTCCAAAATCTGAAACTTTGGAGGCATTGTGTTGACATTCAAAAAGATTTCAGATTTTGAGACACAGATGCCCGCCAGTACTTGGTTTCCAAGGTCTCATCCTTGAAAAGGTCTAAGGTTCCAGGCACTGCACCCTGATGCTGGGTGGTTTTCTCATCCTTGAAAAGGTCTAAGGTCCCAGGCACTGCACCCTGATGCTGGGTGGTTTCAAATGCTCTGCTTGGGAGTCCAGCATCTTCATCCTCACCTTCTTAGAGAAAGGGCTGGTTTAGGGGCACGGAGCTGCCATACAGATAACGAAAGGGGTCCCCTCTAAAGAGCACTTAAGGCAGAGTCGCTGGCCTCTAACCATTCACTAGATGGCCTTGAACAAAAGCTCCATGCCTATGTCCTGCCTTAGTAGTGTCTTTCCAGACAGACAGACACTGTGCCCAGCCTGAGGGGAGTCCCGAAGTCATTCCATAACGGAAAGGTTTACAGACCCACCTGACCTATATAGTCAAGGGTTTCTCTCCCACACTGTGACAGGAAAGTGGTTTTAGATCTGTATTCTACCAGAATGGAAGAAGGAAGAAAAGAGAGAGAGAAAGGAGAAAGGAATAGGTCATCCACAGACAATTGACAAGTGTAAGTTAAAAAGCCCTTACCCAAAATGCTTGGAATCAGAGTGTGCCACATTTGGGGTTTTAAAACTCTTGCATGTACATAATGAGATATCTTAAGGACAGGATTCAATACAAGTAGAAAATTTACTTACATTCCATACACAATTTCCACACACAGCTTGAAGGCAGTTTTATACAATATATTAGATGGAAGTCCTCACCAGAAAAAAAACCACTTGTGCTAAAACTGACTCTGATTTCGTACAGTATTTTAAATAATTTGATTCATGAAGCAAAGTTTCACGGTGGCATTGTCCACTTTTGGTGTCCTGTCAGTATACAAATGTTGTAAGTTTTGGGATATTATAGATTTCAGACTTTCAAATTTAGAGAGACTCAGCTTGTAGCCCTCACTCAGAGAGAAACTCACCCCTGTTAGCCCAGAAGTCGCCTGTCACCTGTGTTTTCCTCAGTAAAGGACAAGTGTGATACAATGAAAAGAAGGGAATTTTGGAGGCAGATGGCCCTGTGTTCACAGCCTCATACGCACTGCTCAGCAGTTCCCTGTGCAGGCCAGGAGCTTCAGGGTGGCCTCCGGGTCAGCTGTCTTCATAATAGCAGTATGACGTCATTCGCCTTGTCAATCATTCTTTCCTGCGTGCTTCTGGAGGCTCCCCAGCACGGTATTGTGGGGGGCTAGAGGCCAGAAAGATACTCAAGTCTGAGTTCGAGAAGCCAGACATTTAACATATTTACAAAAGCAGAAAACAATGCCATTCTCCTCACTTTGGTTTGTTCTGGAAAATATAATTACCTTTAACTTTTAAAATATTATTTATATGAGCAGGGCGTGGTAGCACACACCTTTATGTGTACATCCCAACATCCCAGCACTCAGGAGCAGAGGCCAGCCTGGCCTACAAAGAGCGTTCCAGGACATCAGGACTGTTACACAGAGAAAAACCCTGTCTTTGGGGGGGGGGGGGGGAGTTTTTAAAATTTAAAAAAAAAAATGTTATTTTTATTGGCATATAATGGGATTGTTGCTATTATTTTTAAATGAAGCAATAAATATATTTTTTAAATTCTTTAGTCTTAATATCTACTATGATAAATATTGATAAATACAACCCATATTTTTAAAAAGGCTCCTTGGAGTCCTCAATAATATCTAAGACCTCAAAAGCGTTCAAATCATCCACCCCAAAGTGTGGCTGTTTCTGCACTGTACACAAGTAGGTCCTGTCTACTGACTGTTTCCTCGAGCTGGGAGCCATGTGGTTTTGTTTGTTTTCTCCATTTGTCTTGGCACCAAAGCTGTGAAGCCGACCGACTTTTAAACAGGACTCCTTGGTAGCTCAAAGCCTGTAACTGGACACAAAAGAGACCAGGTCCTCCAACTCCTGCAACCTCGCCTTTGGTTACTAAGCAGTTTTCCCTTATAGATTAAGTCTCTGAACTTCGGAAAGTCTTATTTTACTGCTCTGGGCCCTGGGTGGACAGGGGCAGAAAAGTTAACATGGATCTTCCAGGTGCCTAGTGAAGGGGCTGAGGTCAAATAGGCCTGGAGGAACTTCCTGCCCTTCCTTCCTCTCCCTGGCAGGCTGCTAGGCCAAGCTAGCTCACTAGCCCTCTTTCTTCCCGTAGATGGTATGCATGCAGACAGAGAGAATGACGGGACAGAAGGAATTGACGAAGATATGATTGTGACCCAGAGCCAGACCAATTTCATCTGCCCCATAACACAGGTATGGCTTCCTCTTTCCCCTCAAAGAAAATGGAGTTAGGTGAGTTTCACAAGGGCAGAGGGGCTCCCGTTTGGCTTCTGATATCCCCCTGGGAGGGAGGCAGCAAGGAAAGAAAAGTGATGAGCTCCAGTTGTACACTTGGGAGGGTTGTGGCTCAAAACGCTTTCATTCAATCACATGCTTTCGAACCTGGGAGCAAAGTCACAGCCCAGAGGCCGAGTGAAATTAGGACCCCTGGAGCCCAGCATTTCCTGATCTCAAAGCTAATGCTTAAAGCCAGGAGGGTGAGAAGTTAGCCGCTGGAGGGACTAGGAAGTGGATGGTTATCATACCTGAAAGCCTCATGTCTCCTTAATCGTAGCTGGAAATGAAGAAGCCAGTGAAAAATAAAGTGTGTGGCCACGCCTACGAAGAGGAAGCCATTGTCCGCATGATTGAATCCAAGCACAAGCGGAAGAAGAAGGCCTGGTGAGTGGGTGCTGGAGGAGCAGAGAACTGGTGGTCCTCGGTGTGTGCCAGGCAGAGGGGCTCACAGTCTCCCTAGTTACGGCTCTGCCCAGACTGTCAACAGGGCAAGTGGCTTTCTGGGAAGAGCAGTGTTGAGAAGACACTGAAGTCACTCCAGCTACACCATCAAAACAGAAGGGGAGACTGAGTCAGAGTCATTTGCTAACAGGAGTCTAGTGGATTTCTGTTGTTTAAAAGGTAGTCAAGGGCTAGCTCAGTGAGTGGAGTGCTTACCTAGCATACAGGAAGTCTTGCTTTCAATCCAAGGCAGCACACAAATCAGGCATGGACCCACATGCCTGTAACCCCAGCAGTGGGTACAGACAGGAGGATGAGACATTAGAGTCATCCTCAGCCACACAGAGAATTTGAGGCCAGCCTGGGCTACATGAGACTGATACTCTTGTCTCTATTTCTCTCTATATATTTCTCCTTCTCTCTCTTTTTTCTCTGTCTCTCTCTCTCTCTCTCTCTCTCTCT
>CABHPP010082922.1:37620-50790 GCA_902168425.1 Peromyscus attwateri
CACACACACACACACACACACACACCCGCTTCTAAACGGTTTTTAGAATTGTTTCGACTGAAAAGTGTCTTTGGGTGATAATTAAAATGAAAACGCAGAGAAACATGCCAGCCGAGCAGCAGTTTCTGGAAGCAAAGCCAGCAGCAGCATCCGGTTAGAAAGCGAAGCCAACAGACCCCCCTGTTGACTTGGCATGATTGACAGCGCTGGGCATGGAAATGTTTTCATTTGTCGTGAGTTTCTGAATGGTGGGGAATGTTCCAGGAACACACTCCCCAGGGCAACTGTAAGTAATGCCCATATTGTAAACTTGACTGCATCCCTAGGAGGGCCTCAGGTAGCACATGGGAAGCCACACATCCTGAGCAGGGATTTACCTTCGGTTTCTGGGGCAGCGAAGCGTAATAGCAATAGCTTATAATGTTTTGGGGTCTCTTGGACAACCCTGACTAACGATTCAAAAGAGCCTTCTTGTGTCTGGTGTTGGGCCTTTTATTAGATAGTTTATGAGGAGCATGATCAGCCCAGATTGAAATTCTTCACTTGAACTACGTGTGTATGTGTACACACAGACTTAGATGTATTTTTAGGTAGATAGATAATGACTCCTGTGACCTTTTCAGACATGCTGGCTCTCATTCCACTCTCTCGCCTCTGTACTTCTCTCCTCCCCTCCCCCACTGCGAGTCTTCCACTCTTCCCTCTCCTCCTTCAAATCGCTAGCATCCTGCTCTTCCCCCAGCTCTCTCTTGTTCCCCTCCCCCGCCATGGTCCCCTTTCACTTTCCTGGTTTCTGCACTTACTCTAAGTTGCATGCTCACATCTGAAGAGTTGGAGCTAGGAGCCTCAAGTGAGAGAACATTCAGCGTTTGTTTTTCTTGATTAATACGATCCTTCATCCATTGACCTTCAAGTTTCATTTTTCTTTCCAGCTGAGTAGTATTGCATAGTGTAGACGTCCACATGTACGTTCTGCACTCATCAGCTGAAGGATATCTCTCTTCTCCCATTTCCTAGCTACAGGGAATAGACCGCAGTCAGCAGTGCTGACCGGAAGTGAGCAGTGCTGACCGGATGTCAAGTCCCTTGGGCATGTGCTGAGCAGTGGTGTAGCTGGGTGTATGGTAGATTATCTTTAGCTTTTTTAGGGTTCCCCACACTGATTTCCAGAGTGGCTCTGCCAGTTTCAGTCCCACCAGCAGAAAGTAAGGATTCCCATCCCCCACATCCTCTCCAGCATTTATTGTCTGTTGTTTTAGTGATCTATCCCATCGGACTGGAGTAAGATGAAATCGCAAAGGTGGTTTTGATTTGACCTTTCTCTAATTACTAAGGGCAAAAACACTTTTTGAACTATTTCTTAGCCATTTTTTTCTTCTTTTGAGAACTCTCTGTTCAAATCCCAAGCCCATTTTTTTCCAATGATTTGTTCTTGTGTTTGTTATTTTAAGATTTAATTGTTTTATATGTCTGTCTGTGTGTGTGTGTGTGTGTGTGTGTGTGTGTGTGTGTGTGTGTCTGTCTGTCTGTCTGTCTGTCTGTCTGTCAGCCTGTCTGTCATTTTGTCTGACTGTGTCTGTGTGTGTGTGTGTGTGTCTGTCTGTCTGTCTGTCAGCCTGTCATTTTGTCTGACTGTGTCTGTGTTCAGGTATACCACATGTATAGGTGGCCATGGAGGCCCAAAGGGAGTGTCAGATCCCCTGGAGCTAGAATTATAGGTCCTTGTGAGCCCCCTAATGTGGTTGCTAGGAACTGAACTCGGGTCCTCCGAAAGAGCAGCAAGTGCTCTTAGCCACTGAGCCACCTCTCCAGCCTCATTTGTCTTTTTTTAATTCTTTATATATATTCTGGGTATTAATACTCTGTCAGATATATGCCTGGCAGAGATTCTCTGCCATTCCATAAGCTTCCTCTTCACTAGACTGATTGTGTTTAACTGTGCAGGTGGGACCAGAAGATGCCATGTAAGCTTCCAAGGGAGGGAAGCAACCAGTAGTCCTACTCAGCTGTGAACCTTACCACGTCTCCAACATGCCACAATAGCCCTAAGGATGTGATAGTGGCACACATACCTTGGCAGAGACCAACAGTTTTTTAACTGGACTTAGGGCCTGTCAGCAAGAAGGAAATCATGCCTGGTACTAGTAATCTAGCCAAATACCCAGGGCTCGTGAGGTCATCGATCTCTGAGAGAACATAAACCCACCACTTTACTAAACCAGCATAATCCCTGACTACACTCTAAATATCTGTCCTCAAACCTGCAGGTAGGTATAGATCTCACTGTTAGGAATTATTGCGGTGGTGAGGAGGGGTATCCTGCACTTGCAGGGAAACATGCTGGGCAGATCATGCCATGTGGGCATGGTGGCAGTGGCCAGTAATTCACAACCCAGATGCTGCATCCACGTGGAGAGTTTATTATAATAAAGAGATGAAGAGAAAGATAGGAAAGAGAGGGGGGGTGCACACCTCGTGGGAGGAAAAGCAGACGAGAGAGAAAGGGGAGGGATTTTTCCTTAGAATGAGGCTTTTACATCAGGACACAGGGCGGCGACAGGGGATGGGATTTTAAGGAGCGAATCAGAATATTAACACTCAACCCCTCATCAAAGAAACTTCTTCTTGTAACAGATGGAGACCATTATAGAAAGCCGCAACCAATCAAAATGCAGACGTAGCTCAACACCAACTGATATCGACACCACAATTCCTGCTGAGGCTCGGGAATCATAGCAAAATAGGGGCAGAAGATTGTAAAAAGCCAGAGGAACAGGAAGTTTGCTGTGATTGCATCTCCTAGAAATGTCAGAGAAGCTACATCCATGAGGTCTCCCCAAGATGGCTGCCTAAACAAGACCTGAACAAGTATGACACCAGTAGACTTGTTAACCTGGAAGGGGAGAGGCTCAGGAGGCCTCAACCCTAGATCAAAAACTAGTCAACTAAGGAATGATAAGAGCAGGAGAAATAGTCTTCCCCAGGGAAAAGTCCCCCAATGTGTTATCTTATACCAAGTGGTATCATATGCATCCAAGTAATGATATATGGACTGAGCAGGTTATATTCATATACTTTGGAATATATACACACATGCATAAATATGAATGTAACAACTAAATAGAAACCATGAATTTGAGAGAGGACAAGGCAGGGTTCATGTGAAGGATTGGAGGGCAGAAAGAGAAGTGGAGGAAATGATGTAACTATTTCAATTCACCTTTAATCCCAGCACTCAGGAGGCAGAGACAGGTGGATCTCTGTGAGTTCTAGGCCAGCCTGGGCTACAGAGTGAGATCCAGGACAGGTTCTAGAGTTACAGAGAAAAAAAATATCAAATAAAATCAAATAGCCAGGCGGTGATGGTGCACGCCTTTAATCCCAGCACTCGGAAGGCAGAGGCAGGCGGATCTCTGTGAGTTCGAGGCCAGCCTGGTCTCCAAAGCAAGTTCCAGGAAAGGCACAAAGCTACACAGAGAAACCCTGTCTCGGAAAAATAAATAAATAAATAAATAAATAAATAAATAAATAAATAAATAATTTTTTTAAAAAAAGAGATTGTCCCAGCCCAGGGACAGGATTAAGATCAGCAGGGATGTGTCCTTGACAGAGACAGCTGGGCCTGGTGACACACACCAGTGATCCCAGCACTCAGGAGGATTCAGAGTTGGAGACCAGCCTAGGCTGCCTAGCAAGACTCTTACATGAACAGATGAGTGACCATTTAGAGACTTCCATTTCCTTCTGATTGTGCAAAGAGTGCTCATCGTCGTCTGCTGACTCCCACAACAACCTTTTCATCAACTAGATTGCTTAATGGAGCCCTGGGAAGCCTACACTGCACCAGGAAAGCAAGAATGACTAACAGTGGCTGATGTTGATTGAGTCCCGGCCCTCATGCTTGATGTATACGTCGGCTCCCATGGTCTTCCAGCCTCCTGAGTGGTCACGGTTCCCACTTTCCAGCACTAAGATGCAAAGACATTGTCAAGAGTGACAGCTCAGAAGGGACTTAGCTGAGACCAGAACTTAAGACCAGAACCTTATGCTCCCTTCTCCCTTAAATATTTACTTAGTGTCTGAAAGTGTATTCCGAGGTAGGAGGAGGGCTGGGGGAGACAGTGGGAGAAAAATGAACGAGAAGTACAATGACACATGAATGAAGATCTCATGACTTGGCATTCTAATAAGAAGTTAATAAATAAAAACATCCAAAGCCACATTTAAAATGAAAACCTTTGTAAATAAATCAGTGCACATGTGTGAGAAAATAAGAATAATTAAAATGCACCCGATAAAGGTATGGCATTCTCAAGGTCAAGGCCAGGAACTGTAAACACACTTTTGCATTTAAAAGCATGCTCTAACTGGCAGTGGCAGAATGTTTAACGCATTTTCTTTGGATTCAAAATAAATAAAGACATTCCATTTCCTGCAAACTGGGAGATTGTGAGTTTCCTAATAGGCTTTATCTGAATCAGGCTTTCCTGAGGAAATGATTATGTTTAAGCCAGAACAAACACACTTCTTTTGGAATGTGGCTCTTTTGTGCAATACTTGGTTTAACAGATAGGAACCAGCACACAAGGCTTGCCCAAGATTCGATTTCAATCTTCCCAGCTCTTTCCAAAGAGAATCCTGTATATTGCTACAGATACTTTATCAGCTGGAAAAAATCCGAAATCACACCATTCCTCTGTGGACAGTCGTGATAGTATATCTCCTAGCAAGAGTTCTACTTGCGAGTTGTAGGGTGTGGAGTTTGCACTGGTTTCTTTTTTTCTCTTTCTTTCCTTTTTTTTTTTTTTTTTTCTCACAATGTATGTGTCTTTGGTTGGTCTTGAACTCATAAAGATCTTCCTGCCTCTGCCTTCCAAGTGCTGGGATTAAAGACACGCAGCACCACAACCAGAGGTTCATTTTCTTTGAAGGTTTATAACCTGACTGGCTCAGTTCGGCCCATTGATTAAATTTCTGGTTACAAGCGCTTTCAAGCCGGGCGGTGGTGGCGGCGCACGCCAGTAATCCCAGCAATCGGGAGGCAGAGGCAGGTGGATCTCTGTGAGTTTGAGGCCAGCCTGGTCTACAGAGCTAGTCCAGGACAGGCTCCAAAGCTAAGGACAGAGAAACCTTGTCTCGAAAAACCCAAAAAAAATCAATGAAGAAATCAAAATAAAATAAAATAAAACAAGAGCTTTCAAAACCACTGGAACTTTTTCTTCACAGTTCTTTCGTATTTTTCTTGGTGTGGGGGCACCTGTTTGTGATACCATCACTTGAGAGGCTGAGGTAGGAGAATTGCTGAGTGGGAGCTGAGAGCAGCCTGGGCAATATCCTAGTGAGACCCTGCCTCAAAAAGGAGGAGGAGGGGGGGGGGAGGAGGGGGAGGAAGAGAAAGAATCTTGTTTGGAATGGAATACATGTCTGTCATCCCAACAATTTGGAGACTGAGTCAGGAAGATCACAAGTTCAAGGTCATCCTGGCCGGTTTATCAAGCCCTTGTTTCACAATAAAGTAAAAAATAAACTGGATGTGTAACTCGGGGTAGAGCATGTACTACCCACTGCATGACCTCATAATTTGGGTTCAGACCTGGTACAGCAGCAACAAAATCCAATACATAAATCCCCCTCAAAGGAATCGGGTTTTTTTACATAATTTATTTAAATTTATTTTATGTGCGTTGGTGTGACGGTGTGAGACCCCCCCTGGAGCTGGAGTTTCCGGCAGTTGTGATTTCCTGGGGTCCTCCAGAAGAGTGTCCAGTGCTCTTGATCGGCTGAGCCATCTCTCCAGCCACAAAGGGATCAATCAAAGATGAGATAGGAAAACTTCATCTTTTTCGAGGACAGTGGCCTCTCCAGCTGGATCTTTTGGGTATTATTAAGCTGTGAATAAATGTGCGGATGAGACCATTTTTTTTTTTTTTTTGTTGCTAGCTCTTTGAAGAACCTTCCAACTTGGTGAGCTTTAAACATTACCAGAAAAACCAACAGATTAGACACTTTCCCGCTCACCGTAGAAAACTTCATACAGAGGGTCCAGTTAGACATTGCTCCTGCAGCAAATGTAGCCCAGCTGGGATGCCCCCGACACGGACAGGAAACTCGGGACCCAAGGCAACCACTGAGACCACTGCCTTCAGGGTATCACCCAACTAATCCTCCTTGGAACCCAAGAGAGAGCTGTTAATACTCCATTTCACATGTAATTAAACTGAGGCTCAGTCTTAGCCTTTGCCTTGTGTTTGGTTTATCCCACACTGGAGCAGAGTAGCAAGGACTCAACAATGCTCTCTGCCTCTAGGGCCCATGCCTCAACAGTTAGCCACCTCCCTCTCCTATCTCCCTCACTGTGGTTTCTGAGGCCAGTCCCCAGCCCCAGGCTTGGGCCCTCTAGGCATCCTCCAATTTAACAAGTTGGGAGTTCTCTATTTTCTATCTCTTTTTGCACAGACCCTTCTCCTTTGCCTCTCTCATGACTATTCAGCAGCCTTCCGGGGTCTCCTGGTTCTAATCTTGCCCGACCCACGTCAATCTTCTGAATCCCCGTTGGATAATGTCCTATCACACATCTCCCTGCAGATCCCTGCTCTTCACTACTGTGTTCCCAACATTTCAGCTCCCCACCACCACCTTACAGCAGTTTCTTTCATTGGGGGTTTAATTCTCAGTACTACTTCCCCAGTGACAAGCACAGGGGACCTAGAGCACATCACTTCCAGTTCTGGGCTTCAGGTTGTCCATAAACAGTGAAGATCTAGACATTGACCTAAGTTCTTTTTAACAGCGCTAAGATCTGCGTCATATTTACAATGAATTGGTCTTGGAGGAACCCCTCAGGCCTTCTGAAGGGAAACAGGGACTTTAGCATAGTACATTTGAAGCAAATGTGTACATGGGATCCTTGACTGTTACTCAGTAAATATTTGCAAGGCCTACTTTATGCCATGTTTGTGCTAGTCTGGAATGCCACTTAATTCCCTTTCTGAAGGACTTTTCTTAGTTGGCGCAGACAGACACTAAAACAATTCATTTCCAGTAGCGCAGTGGTAGAGCACTTGCCTGGCATGCTAAAAACCCTACATTAGACCCCCAGTATGAATAAAAGAATAAATCTTGGAGGCCAGCCTGGGCTACCAAGTGAGCTCCAGGAAAGGTGCAAAGCTACACAGAGAAACCCTGTCTCGAAAAACCAAAAAAAAAAAAAAAAAAAAAAAAAAAAGAATAAATCGATTCATTTTATAAGTAATATAAAAGTAAAGTCTGGCTATGTAGCTCAGCAGATAGGGCACTTACCCACTGTGTTAGAGAAGGGTCTGGGTTCTATCTCCAGCCAGCAGAGCAGGAATTGGCTGTGATGGTATCCACTTGTTTTGTTACACACTTTGTAAAATACATTCTTCTCTCATACACTACATCCCAACCGGAGCTCTCCCTCCCCAACTCCCCCCTCCTCCAGATCCACTGCTCCTCCATTTCCCTTTGAAAAGAGCAGGCCTCCCAGGGATATCCACCGAACACTGCATAACAAGATGCAATAAGATCAGGGCTAGACAAGGAAACCCAGTAGGAGGAAAAGGGCCCCACAAGCAGGCAAAAGAGTCAGAGACACCCCCACTCCCACAGTTAGGAGTCCCACAAAAACCCCAAGCTAAGCAACCACAATGTGTATACAGAGGACCTAGCACAGACCCATGCAGACTCTTGATTGCTGCTTCAGTCTCAGTGAGCCTAGGAGCCCTGCTTGGCTGATTCTGTGGGCTGTGTTCTCCTGGTGTCCACCACCCCTCTGGCTCCTACAATCAATCTTTCCTCCCCCTCTTCTGCGGGTTCCCAGAGCTCTGCCTAATGTTTGGCTCTGGGTTTCAGTATCTGCTGTTGGGGGCAGGAGCATCAGAAGTTGAATGTGCTGGTTTTATATCAAGTTTGAGGCCAGCCTGGTCTACATGAAACCCTGCCTTGAAATAATAATTGACCTTATCTACTGTTTCTTTTATTCCAGTTACCTACATTGGGGGAGGTTGTTTTGGTTTGGTTTGGTTTGGTTTGGGTTTTTTGAGACAGGGTTTCTCTGTAGCTTAGGAGCTTGTTCTGGAACTCACCCTGCAGACCAGGCTGGCCTCGAACTCGCAGAGATCCATCTGTCTATGCCTCTCGAGTGCTGGGATTAAAGACGTGTGCCACCACCGCCTGGCTGGGTTTGTGTGTGTGTGTGTGTGTGTGTGTGTGTGTGTGTGTGTGTGTGTGTATGTTTAAACTGTAATGGACTAACAACCTGACAGTTCTTCTGTGTTCCCGATGTCATTTAGGAAGCTTGAACTCAGATCCAGGGCACAGCCTCATCACTCAGAAGACGGCCGAACAACCAGAACCTAAGAAAGGAACGAGGAACAACTAGTGGGGACTATTTTAGTGAACAAACACGGGATTGGTTAGGGAGCTGCTTCAGTTGTTTTGAAATAGTGTCTCTAGTAGTTCAGGCTGGCCTCGCACTCCCTAGGCACCTGAGAATGACCTTGAACTTTGCTCTGGAGCCTAGGGATGACAGGTGAGTGTCACCACGACCAGGTATGTAGCACTGCTGATCTATATTCTCAGCCCCAGATTTGGCTTTAAAAACCAAAACCGTGCCGGGCGGTGGTGGCAGCACACGCCTTTAATCCCAGCACTCGGGAGGCAGAGGCAGGTGGATCTCTGTGAGTTTGAGGCCAGCCTGGTCTACAGAGCAAGATCCAGGACAGGCACCAAAGCTAAGCGGAGAAACCCTGTTTCGAAAAAACAAAAACAAAACAAAACAAAACAACAACAACAAAAAAACCCAAACAAACAAAACTAAAACCAGTATAACAGTTACGCAAGGAAGCAACTCAGGGGTCATCTTCTGCCATAAATAGCACAAGCCTGAAGGAAAGAGCCCTGCATGCCTGGGATTACCTGAGAATGGCATTCCTCCAGGCCTAAGAAACTCTGCCATTGGGCCTGCATGAGACCCAAGCTGGGCAGCTGACTGTTTATGGCCACCAGCTCACAAAGAATCCAGAGATGCTGATCAGGCCAGAGGCCTGTAACAACGAGGCTGGGGATGATGAAGCATGGATACTATGAGAAAAGGAATTGGGACTCTTTTTGTTTGTTTGTTTGTTTTGCCTCAGCAGGGGTGGGGGGGCTTATTGCGTGCAAAATAATAAATAGTGAGAGTCCTGAAAGGACCAGCTAAGGGGCCATTAATATTCGTAGGGGGAAAAGTTGGGGGGTTCTGGGGCAGGGGACTTTGGGAACTGTAAGAAGATTTAGGAAGTTGTATTCATATGGGGAAAATACTCCATTTTGCTAACCAGGAACTGGAATTTCACCTTCCCTACAAGGACAAGGTGTGATTTTAGCAATGCCTACCACTTTATTAATCACCAAAATTATAAATATTTTCCTATTACATTCTGTTCCTGTGAAGATATATTTATGAGGATTTCTTCTTTCAAATAATCAATTAGGGACTCAGAGGTGTAGCTGTGGTAGAGTACTTGCCTAGCATGCACAAAGCCCTGGGTTCAGGCCCCAGCGGTGCGCATCCACGCACATACCCGCACGCATGCGCACTCACACACAGACATTAAATACAGCACTTAAGTGTGCTCTGACGATTGCAGATAAACAACGAAGAGATCTCCCTCTCCCGTCCTGTTTGTGTGTTTTTGCTTTTCCAGGCGGGGCCTCTCTGTGTAGCCCAGGCTGCCTTTGAACTCGGAAATCTACCTGCCTCTGCCTCCTGAGTGCGGGGATTAAAGTCACGCACCACCTCCTGCACCTCCCTCTCCTATCTTAGATGCGATCATCCGGGTAACGTGTTTCAGGCATACGATCACAAGCAACAGAGGACACAAACCCAGGGGCCTCCACGACCACTTATCCACTTATCGTGTTGTCCGATGGACGAGTCAAGAGGCCAGAACTCCCAGCTTAGGGGAACGAGAACAAAGAGCTGCCTGCAGGAGAACCAGCCCTTAGAGACACACGGTGGGGCTTCCGGAGTTCTGGTGAGTCATGAGCATGGCCTAAGAGGAAAGCACCTGAGGCCGGGGAAGAACCGTAAGAAGAGACCGGGGAACGAAAGTAGCATTTCACTCCACCCAGAACAGTTCCTTTTCCCGGTTGTCAGAGAGGAAAACTGTCATTCATGGGTCACCTGGTAGGGTGGCGCAAAGTGAGCCCTAGAATAAAGGACGCTCTCATGGTTATTAACAATATTTACAGACGACCTCAAAGGCAGGACCGAGTCAGCTGTGTGGAGGGCCAGCCAGTTAATAGTCCTGGAGCAGCCCTGGAGCCTCTGCTGCAGCAACTCACTCTGCTAGTGTAGCACGCAAACACCCATACGCGGTATCTGAATGGATGAGAGGGGCTGTGCTCGAATGCCTATGATCCCCAAATTCAGAGGGTTGGGGCTGGAGGAGCAGTTCAAGATTGTCCTCTGCTACACATCAAGTCCAAGGCCAATCTTGGAGACTTAGGACTGTGTCTCAAAAAAAAAAAAAAAAAAAAAAAAAAAAAAAAAAAAAGGACAAGGTCTGAGATATCAAAGCAAAAATTCCAGCTGTGCAAAGAAACAGAAAAATATAAAATATAGTCCATGATGAGAAAACAATGCAATAGAAATAGATCAGGAAATGATGGATGTGACAGACGATGGAATTAGTCAACAAGGACATCAAACAGCTATCGAATGTAGACACCATATGTCCATAAACATAAGAGCTGGGCGGTGGTGGTGCACGCCTTTAATCTCAGCACTCGGGAGGCGGAGGCAGGTGGATCTCTGTGAGTTCGAGGCCAGCCTGGTCTACAGAGTGAGTTCCAGGAAAGGCGCAAAGCTACACAGAAAAACCCTGTCTTGAAAAAACAAAAAGAAAAAAGAAAAAGAATATGATGAAATGCCATCGAGAGAAAAAAAAGACTCAATTCAAATTTTTAGAAATGAAAAGGATATTTTCAATTGACAATGAAAAATGCCTTGGGTGTATGTATTGGTTAGTTTTTAGTTGTCAACTTGGCGTAATACAGGAGGAGAGCCCCGGTGAAGGCTTGTCTAGATCTGGTTGGCCTCCAGACATGTCTGAAGAACATTGTCTTGATTGCATTGATTAAGGTGGGAAGACGTCCCACTCTCGTTGGTGCCATCCCAAGGTAGGAGATCTGGGTTCTCTGGGAATGCAGAAAACTAGCCGAGCCAGCAGCAATTTATCCTTCTCTGCTCCCAACTGTGAATATGACGTGACTAGTGACTTCAAGCTCCTGCCTGCTGCCTGGAATTCCTGGCTATGATGGACTGTAGCCTGGAACTGTGAGCCAAAAAACCCTTTCTCCCTTGGGTTGCTTTCTCCCTCGGGGTATTTATCACAGCAGCAGGAAAGGAAACTAAGACAGCGGATAAGCCCCCCAGGTAGAAGTGAGCGGGCTACAGTAATAGAAACTCCACACTGAAATGCAATGGAGAGGCAGGTGAGAGTGTAAGGAAGACCAGAGCAACTGAACCCTGATGCACCAGGCAGCCCACTGTACACACATTTGGATGTCCCAGAGAAGACAGGAAAACAGATACAAATGCTTGAAGAGGTCAAATACGGTATTTATTAAAGCAGCTACCAGATCTTACTGTTAAGAACTTATCTCCTATCAAATCGCCCCCTCTTCAGTGTTTCAGTCACCGTATCTTCAATATAATGTATTCCCTGTAAGCCTGTGCTTTTAATGTTTTATTTATTCATTTATTTTTGTTTTTTGGTTTTTCGAGACAGAGTTTCTCTGGGTTGTTTTGGTGCCTGTCCTGGCTCTCGCTCTGTAGACCAGGCTGGCCTCGAACTCACAGAGATCCGCCTGGCTCTGCCTCCCGAGTACAGTTTTTATTTATTTTTGAACAATGTCTCATGAAGTCCAAGCAGCCCCCTCATGCCTCTGCTGCCACACCTTCCCTGCCATGATGTACTGTACTCAGTGAGCCAAAAACAAAACGAAATCAAAAGACCCAAAACCTTTCTCCTTTAAATTGCATTTGTTTGAGTGTTTTGTCACAGCAAGAGGAAAAGAACTAAGACAAGATGGGTAAGGGAGGTAAGTTTTATGTCTATACGTTGTATAACAGTTTCCTCTGAGATTAAAACGTTCCATCCTGCAGGAAAACCCTTAATCGGGAAGGTAAACAACTCAAAAGAGCTCCAGGAAGTTCCTGAAACTGACCAGATTCACTACGCTCCTCCCAGCCGGAGTAAGCAATAAAAGATGGGATTCCCTCTCCAATGAAAGACAGCTGAGCTGCAATAGACTGTGAGAGGAGAAAAGCTGCAAAGACAACTGAGGTCAGATCTGCTGCCTGGAAGGAGCAGAAACCAACTGAGCTGCCTAGAGGAGGTTTAGACCCGAATCACGTGAAAAGGACCATCTCCAACCTGCTGAGGTGCCTTGCAGGCTGTGCACTGTGCTCTAGGTTTCCTAACTTCTGTGACCTGTCACCCATGCTGGGGTAGGCTTTGATGATGCAGCTGTCTCTGAGTCATTTCTGCTCCTGTAAGTGACCCCTCACCCATACTCCTGGAAGTGACCCCAATAAAACTCATTGGCTCACCACATTGGACTTTGGTGGTGTCTGTACTTGGGTCTGTGTGGGATCCTTATCTGGGGTGAATAGAGGTGTGTGTTGCACCTCCCCAGGAAAGTCTTTGTCATACAACAGTATATCCTTGGAAGATTACAGCTGGGATTCCCATAATCCCAGCACTCAGGAGGCAGAGGTAGGTGGATCTCTGTGAGTCTGAAGCCAGCCTGATCTATACAGCTAGTTTCAGGACAGCCAGAGTTACACAGAAAAACCCTGTCACAAAAAAAAAAAAAAAAAACAAAAAACAAAACAACAAAACCCAAAACAAAAATAAAGGAGATTATACCAGAAGAATATGGTATGTAACTAACACCGCTGAGATTTCTCCCAGACCTGAAGTATTTGGCATCAGTGAGAACTCATCTGGCACCTTTTTATTCATTAGTCCCTCCACCAGCCCTGGGTGTATGTAGATGAGGAAACGGATGCCAAGACAATCAATCATCTTGGCCAAGGCCAAGCAACAGGGCTGAGCTAGACCACACACACACACACACACACACACACACACACACACA
>CABHPP010082923.1:0-14317 GCA_902168425.1 Peromyscus attwateri
TTTTTTTTTTTTTTCAATATTCCACTCCCTGCTTCCAGAGACTCTGTATTTGCTTTGTAATATCTGATCTATTGCTGACCAAGGATCAACAAACAGAGAGGGTAAGCTAGGCTTAGATGAGACCCAATTGGGCCCCTTTGTAGTTATGTATTTATTTATGTACTTTAAATGACTAACATGGCAAGAAAATTTATACAATTACATAAGCTACATTGACTGAGTTGATGTTTGAACAGAAATTTTAGTAGACTGAGTATTGTATATAGTCTGAAGAATCAAGTCCAAACTTTTAAAGGGGGCTATTTTACATTAAAGAGATAGCAAAGAGTTCCTCGGGGTGGCGGAGATTTAGGATAAGGGGCTGAGTGCCAGGCAGATTCAGAGAGGCCAAGTTACATGGTGGGCCTTGGAAGCCACAGCAGGGAGCTTGGATTTCCTTTGTAAAGGCCCATGAAAAGATTGGAGATTTAGAAGGGTCATTGGTGACTCTACTGAGCCTCAAGAAGAGGTGCTAATGTCATTGAGTGTCTGGAGCTATGGTTGGGTTGCAGCATCATTTCGGAGCATCATCTGGGGAGTGAGAGACTCTCCAGGGGTGGATCCAAAGTGGTCACAACCCTTCATGTAGAAACTACAAGTCTGGGCTATGGGTTTTCATGTTTTATTTGTTGAAGAACTAACACCATTACTGCAGTATTATGAATATCATTTCTTAATATGAAATGATGTCATTCAATACTTGTTTGTCCTGCCTTCGTTAAGATATTTTCATCAAGGATGCCAGAGTGCTCAATATTCTCTCTTATCCCCAGTTCCCTCTCACTGATTACTCTTCCTCACCCCAGAGTGTGTCCCTTCTTCTTCCACAGTGTGCATGTGTGCATACACATGCGTATGTATAAAAATCTAGATTTTTTTTTTCCATATAAGGTAAAACAGGAGTCTCAGTCTTCCTGAGTCTGGCTTATTCTACCTAACATGAGGATCTCCAGTTCCAACCATTTTCCTGCCCAGGACATATTTTACTTTTATTTCATGGATGAATAAAAGCCCATTGTTTACATGTGTCACATTTTCTTTATTCACCTTCAAGTGTGTTTTATCCAATATTAACATGTCTACCTTTGCTCTTTTGTGTGTATATGTGTGCAGTGTATGCAACCATATGTGAGTGTGCATGTCCCCTCATGCACATGAGGCCAGAAGAGGACGTCAGATGTCACATGTCCATTCCATCAGTTTCTGTCCTTCCTTTGAGATTGGTTCTCTTGCAGAATCTAAAGTTCATCACTTTTTTGTTTTGGCTTGTTTTTTTGTTTTCCTGGCTAGGTTGGCAGTCAGCAAGCTCTAGCAATCTTCCTGCACCCCTTACACACACCCAGAGATGGGGTTACAGGCACACATGACCATGCCAGGCCTTCTGAATGGGTGTAGGGACCCAAACTTGGGTCTTCATGCTTACACAGCAAACCATTTTCCACCGAGTCATCTCTCCAGCCCCCATAACCTCAATCTTCAGGTTTTTAACTGTCATTTATTCTTAGACTGGCTAGAAAATGACTTAAAACAATTTTCCTTTAATCAGACTCTATGGAGAAGATGAACCGTGCTTTCTAAGCTCCTGATGTTAGCACATATCTTCTTAATGCCCTTGTGGACAGCTCCCTGGAAGCAGATAGCTTCAGTCAATCATCCACCCCTCTCTTCAGTAGACTTTGCTGATAGATGTTTTTCTCTGTCGGTTTGCACATTTGAGCCTCTGTTTGCTAACTCCCTGCCCTTCTCATGCTTGTTCTTCTGTCTAAAATGTAATGTGTTATGCGTACTAGCGTCACGTCTAATACACATCGTACAGGCAATCTATGCTGTTTAAGATAGCGTCAATGCCTCAGCTAATTTACAATGCCCGTTTTCCTTTTTATATAATCTTTGTCATGTCTTATATCATTTTTACCTCTCCACCCTGAGGTCAGATAGTTTCTTAATTACCTCAAGTTATATTTTAACACATAATCATTTTAACCCATCAGGGTTTGTTTTGGTGTTTGTTATAAAATACCCTCCACTTGATAAACAACCCATCCTTTTCTCAACATAAGGGAGGTTTCTGAAGTTCATGTCTTAGTAATCTTTTGCTTCACTGGTCTCTCAATACATTTTGACTCTGTAGTATGCATTCATACCCAGCATATTCCTTTACTACAGTTGTGTTCAACAACCACCTTGCTGCCTTTCCTTGTGCATTTATTCTCTCAGAAGAGCTCTGGAGCAGCATTATCCTGTTTCAAAACTCCATCCCTTGGGGCTTTTGTTTGGAACTGCATCACATTTCCAGACACAAGTTACTATGACGCTTGGCGCCACTAAGCATTCTTCTACTTTTCTTTCCTTCTACAACATCCATACCCTACTCTCATCCTCACATTCGGAAGGGTTTCTCAAACCCACCTCTCCTTCACTAATCCAATTTTCCTCATAATTTAGCATTCTTCTGAAGTGGTAATTTTAAGCTTCATAATTCTATGTTCTTTCTGCAGTCCTCATTCACAACAGAGCATTTTCTCTGGGGAACTCACAGCGCTACTCACAGATTTCACTGGAGATGAGACAAACATTCACTCCTCCTCCTCCTGTTCCTAGCTCTGTCTATTTTTGTGTATAGCATCAGCTCTCTGACTGTGGAACAACAGCCTGGTCTTCTCAGTGTCTAGGCTGCCTCTGTTTTCCCCTCGTGAGCCATCCGGCGAGGATGACTCCTGCATACTTCAGGCCCAGAGAAGGGAGAGGGGTGGGAATCTGACTCGTTCTCATTTGATCTCACCTGTACAGAAGCCAGCGAAAATGCCGTGCCTGGGGGGTACCTACTCCCTTCCCCCTGGATTAGTCCATCAGGGTCCTTGTGGTCCACTATCTACACATGCCCTCATTAGATGTCCACAAGCCCATCTTCCCAACACAGCCATCTGTGTCTGGCATAGACCAGTGTCTGTGCAGCAGCCGGCACCCGCTTCTAAGCGACATTGGTGAGATTAAGATGAATTACGCCAGGGCCTTGCAAGCTGAGTGACAGGGCATGCCCAGGCTCTGTGGAGGTCCCTGGTTACCTGCAGAGTGTGGAGGAAACTTGAGTTTAAGTAGGACACATGGCTCTCTTCCGGGTAAGAGCAGGGTTCTCCTTCTCTGTCACTTATAGTCATTTCCACAAACATTCAGAGGCTGAGGTCTTAACAGCAGACACCCATGCCCGAGGTGTTAGAAGAAAGGAGAACTTTGTGTCTCATTTGTTACATATAATTTTCATCTTTCCTCATTTCTCATTTTTTCATTTCTATGTTATTTCAGTTAAAAACTAATACAGGATTTTTAAACAAAATTCACAATAATACAACAAAAATGGAATTTGTCTAAATGCAAGTTAAGTCTCTACCAGAATTATTCTCAGAAAGGAGTAAGTCACCTCAGAAGGAGGCCTCCCAGGAGCCTTTTAGAATGCCATGTGCTCCCAAGATTGTATCTGGAGTGGAGTTCTGTTTGAGAGAGCCACAAGGTCCTTGAACAGCCTTCATTAATGCCACTTTGGAGCTAAAGAAGTGACCCAGTGAAGTAAGTAAAGGATGCCAGGAAAGTTAACAAAAGCATCATCAGTATTGCTCTGATCAAGACCTCCTCTTGTGTAAAGAATATGTTTGTAAACAAGCCTTTAAAAAGAATCAATGTAAAAAGCAGGGCTCCCAGCATGCATGGCCTAAAGGATAAAAGGAAATAGAAAGGCCTGGGGGCAGCACAGCCCATGGAAATTGACAATGGTAATAAACTATCCTCAATGTTTATATATTAATTAGGCTGCCATTTTATAATTGTACATTTATTTGCATAAGTATTTGGTCAGTGTAGATTTTACCCAATTTGCTCCACAGTGATGAGGATGATGCTGGGTTTCCTTTCTGGTGTGTCCCTATAATATAACATCCTGGCATGGGCTGAGCACTCAATAAACATTTATTTAGTGAATAGGGAAAACAGGTACTAGTTAATAAGCAGTAGAATTAACTGATCATGTACACAGGGATAGGAACAGTGGGCTAGCTTTGTCTAATTTACATAGTCTACTTGGAAGCTCTACTGTGTATTTGTGTATTCCAGTCAATTTACACGTCTTTTTACTAAAAAGGCTGTGAAGTGGGGGTTGTACAGACTTAGTCTGCTTCTGAGTTCTTAGGCAATTCAACCCTTCGTTGAAGGACCATATACCACCAAGACTCTCCATGACTCAGTTTCTCCAATCACAAAATATAGATGACAATAGTGCCCAATCAGAGGGCCAAGTGACACTAAGTGAGATGTGTGTTGAAATAGAGCCTGGTGCACAGCATTCAACAAAATGTAGCTGCTATGATCAGTATCACCCACTTTACTGATCACAAACAGCAAACATTCTGTAAAAAGAAAACGCTAAAAACAGAAGCCTCAGTGCCCAGAATTATCGCAAAGCTCTGAACAGTAAACATTAATTCCCCTCTTACCTGCTGTGTTTTGTTCTGCTGTGTCTGCTTTTGCCTGAGTCAAGTGTCATAACTCAGCCCACCTGAATGTGCCACAGCTCTGCTCAGCCCCCTAGAACTCCGTCTCCTTTCACAAGCCCAGTCATCCTCTCCCTGCTTATTCCTGGTACTGTTTTTGGCTTCTATTGGTAGATATCCAGGAGTTCCGAAGAGGGAGTACAGTTTCTGCTCCATTGAAAAATAATTATATCAAATCAGCACTCTCCAAAATGTTCCTGTTAATGCATGTTAGTTAAGAAAATGTCCCTATGGTTCAGGAGTTTAGGGACTGTTTTCATAAACAACACCAAGCAGATGTCTATATCCCACGAGTATTTGGCATTGTAAGCGTAAATGGTTGTGTTGCATTCTGAAAGAAAACAGAATAAGGTGAGCTGTTTGCAATTTTTTTTTTAAAAAAATGTTTTTCTGAGAGGACAAGTGCTGATAAATGTTCTCTTAGGGCTAAGCTTGGAAAGGGGTGGAATGCATAGGGTAGGAAAAGGGCTTCTGGGATAAGAGAGGACTCGCAGGCATGTACCTGTGACAGGATAACATTGGGTCCATGGTTTTGACCTCCCAACATCATGTTGGCCATGTCCCAGCCATGGAACTTAATTGGTCTTTAAATTCTTCAAGTTGACTCACATGTAATAACTGTATATATTTACACACATTGTTGTACACATGTGTACAAAGTGTACTGATCAAATCAAGGAATCTCCATCTTCTCATTTCTTTACACATAGAGCCTTTGAGCTCCACTCTTCTGCTTCTCCATAAACATTAGAACATATCCCCCCGGCACCACCATCACCACCATCAATAGCAACAACAAAACCACTACCACTGTCAACAACAACACCATCACCATCATCATCATCAACAACATCACCAACAACAACAATACCATCATCACCACCATCAATAACAACAACATTAACAACAACAACAACACCATCACCACCAACAACAACATCACCACCACCATCAACAACAACACCATCACCACCACCGTCAACAACAACAACAACAACACCATCACCACTGTCACCACCACTACCACTACCACCACCATTACCAGTACCACCACAATACCGGGCTGGAACCCACCTCACATATTCTGGGAAAGCACTCCACCACTGACCTATATCTCCAGCTCTCTTTTGACTTTTTTATTTTGAGATTGGTCTCATTGTGTTGCCCAGGCTGGTCTTGCATTCATGCTGTAGCTGAGGGAGGCCTTGAATGTGTGACCTTTCTGCAAATGCCTCCTTAGCTGCTGAAATTACAGAACAGCTGGAATTATGGACCTGCATCACTAGACCCCTCTAGAACTTTGGCCTTATCCCAATCTCCAAAGTCCAACCTGTAGACATTACTACTCCACATTCAGATGGATGTTTAGCTCCCACATATAAGAGAACACACAGTTTCTTCAGCTTTAAAGTGGGGATAATACTAGCTCCTTCTAAGGGTCATTGTGAAAATCCAATTAGAAAAATCAGAAGCACATAGTTCAGTCAGTATGTTTTCAGGCAATAAAGCTTAAACATCAAGTGAACACAGGCCACTAATGTATTTTTTTCCTATTTTATTTCTGTTATCTCATTTTATTTCTTTATGCCATTTAACATGACATCTCTAAGGATAGACCATCATTAAAGCTCTGTTAAATAAATAAATAAACAAGAAGCTTTATTAAATTGCTAAATGGGTAATTAATCAAACCACAGCAGGGCAGCAATGGGCCATGTATGCAAACACTGGGAAGAACAGCACTATGATTAAGTTGAACACAATGCATTTTGTCACTGCTGGGCATTCTCACTGCAAATGCCACTGTCTTTTCTTAGCTGCACGCTTTTCTGCAACTGTGTTACTCCCAGAATGAGGGCAGAATTTGCCAGAACGATGTTTTGGTACTAAGTACTGAATGTATTCAGACAGACTGAATAGGGCTTTCTAGCACAATCATATGGACAATGCAGTCCTACCTCCCTCCAGCCAGAGGACTGGCCGTGCAATCTGTATAAGGGTTATGAGAACAGATTCAGTTCCTTGGCTGTGTGCTGGTTTTTAAGGAAGTTGTTATGCTAAGATGATTTGTTTCTAGTTCAGCACTGACACTGAGTATGTGAGTGTGGGAAGAAAATTCATACAAATAAGGCCTTTGGCAAGTGAGCCTGTGAGCTGGCTGTGAGCAAGTGCTGTAGCTGCCCAAAGAGAACCATCCTAATCCTCTAGCAATAGATACCCCAAGCAGAAGGTAACTTGGTGTATCTATGCGTTGAGTTTGAATGGGTAATGGATTATATTTGGGGCAGGGCTTAACTCAGGTGGGGTGCTAATGAGAAATGGGAGAAGGGCACTATTCCCCAGGAACAGTGACTCAGTGAACTCCCTCCCCCTCCACTTCCTACTCCATCTAGTTTAACTGTTTGGGCTTATTAATAAAAATATGTTTTCAAGGGTCCAGAACCTTCTTTATGCCCTATATAAAGAGCTAAGGATAACATGTAATGAAGTGTATAGAAACTCTTTCAGAATTGACAGTTCTCCTTAAAGCAATTAATGCCAGATCCACTTGTTACTCTTTTGCCTTAAGTCATAAAGTGGAAGGGAAAAAAAAACAAAAAACAAACAAACACACAAACAAACAAAAAAAAAAACCTCTTGAAATTATATTGGTATTTTTTTAAAAAAAAGCTTTGAAATCCAAATGTTATGTATCTTTCTCATTTAAGTATTTAATTTCGGGGGGGGCGGAGAACAGTCTGAATGTGGTTGATATAATCATCTTCTCACTAGAGATGGTGTGAGCAGCAAATTTATTTTAACGTGCTCTCTAGCTAGGGCATTTTAGAAATGACAAGGCCAGCCATGTTAAGTTGCAAAGTTACTCCATCTTTTAAATTATAATTCCCAATATCATGTAGAGTAATTTCAGTGACTTTAACTTATTTCACTCGGCAAGTTTGGGTAGACTTGCTAAGTGCTGAGAATACAATGAATAAAGGAATAATCCCTGGCTAATAGCCTTTGAGGACAATGGACAAGACTATTCCAGAAATTTTTGTTATGAGCTCTGAAAATATAGGAGAAGAATAACTAATTCTCCCTGGTGACCAGAGAGAATTAGAGTGATGAAATAAAGTGGAGCTAAGAAGCCCAAGGAATGAAGGGGAATATGTTCATGGCCATTCTCAAGTGAATAGCACAGTTGGAGGTCATTAACCATTCAGGAATATTGTAAGCAGCCTAGTCCTAGTATACCCAAACTGTAATGGTAGCCATAGTAGGAGCAGCCTGAGAGATAGCTAGGGCTAGAACCCTAAAATCTTTGTTAGTACAGGGGGTGAAAACTACCCCTATGTTACATGTGGCTTCCACTGAATGGCACCAAGTTGAAAAAAGCCTCTTATCTCCTTGCCATTCATTGAGTTCCCTGCCATGTCCCAGCAGTTGTCCAGGCCCAGGATGCAGCCAACTCCCTGATTTCATTGTGCCAATATTCTAATTAGGCAAGATAGACAGTATCCAAAAAAAAAAAAAAAAAGAAAGAAAGAAAGAAAGAAAGAAAGAAAGAAAGAAAGAAAGACAAGAAAAGCAATAAGTAAAAAAGAGAATATGTCAAGAAATAATAAAAACTACACAGAGTGCTAGAGCTGGGTAATGTGGTAGACAATGACCAGGGAGTTTAACTTGGAAGATGGCCAGGAAGGGCCTTTCCAGAGAGCTGACATTTAAACTAAGGTCTGAATTACACAAAAGGAGCTAAACATACAAAGCTCCAAGGGAAGACCAGTGCAGACAGAAATCGCAAAGCCCCTTGGAGAGAACAACTCAGTACTGTTTTAGGAGTAGAAAGAAGGCCCGGGAGCTCCAGTGCCGGGAGTTTGGCTCCTGTATCAGATAGTTACTGCTGTATTCCAAAACATAATGACTCCAAACAATGATTTCTTTAGCTAACTCTTCTACACATCAGTAATTTAAAATGAATTTAGGGGGGTAGCTCCCTCATGTATCTGTGGGCAGTTCTGGGTCATTTAGGCAATTTTGTTGCTTATATTAGCCAAGACTCAACAGCTGTGGGGCCTTAGATGCAGCATTTCAATGATCTCAAGTCTGCTGCTTGTGGTCCTTCATCTTCCAGTAGACTAGCCCAACCCAGTGACAGTATAGGATCCCAGAGAGGAAAAAAATAAATCTCCTTAAGCCTAATGCCATAACAGGTACATCATCACTTCTAGATTCTATAATTGAGTTAATATTAAAGCAGGTGATAGGTTCAGATCAAATTATAGGAAAGGAGATTAAATTCTGTCTCTCAATACAGAAGCTGAAAGGTCACATTGCAAAGGCAGATTATATATATAAAGGAGTGATGTATCCTGTCTATGTGTTTGGCAACCTCTGCTGCCTAACCAAGAGCCAGAAGTGAACTGGGTCAGTGGGAAGGTTCTCTGTTGATACGACCACGAAATAAGAGCCAGTGGGATCAAGGAGGAAGTAAGAACTGCAAAGGTGAATATATGCAGCTGATGAGCAGGGCAAGACTTCCTTCAGCCAATGGCAGTCGCCTTGTCCTATTCAGAAGAGTTAACAGGAAGCTGAAATTGTGTAGTCAGTCACCTGATTTCCATACAGGGGTCTTTCCATCATCAATACTGACCACTTGGTGACAGATTCTCTGAGACGTTTGCCATCACCATGAGACAACAAACACAGACCTCATGTGCTATAACTAGAGGCTTGGTTTTTGCTAAAGAAAAAAGTTGTTGATAAATGAACATGAAGATATTTCCTTTATATAGAGATTTTTATTGTCTGCAATTCCCCACCACTTAATAATTTATTGAAATATTAATAATAATATCACGATGACACTGTTGAAAATTTGCCTTTTTTATATTATCTTGATTGCTAACTTGCCATAAACAAATGTTGCCAATCTATGCATTTACAAACTATGCATTTCAAACTGTTTTCTTCTACTGAAGTATAAACATCAAAAGTGGTCTGTTCCCTTATCACATAGTAACTTCCTGGAGACCAAAAACTTGCTTCGTTCATCTTCGTGTAGCTAAAGGCTCACACACACACACCTGCACCAAGTAGGCCCTGAAGAAATACTCGTGGAAGAAATGAATAAAAATCTTCCTTAGGAAGAAGATATAAATACAATCCATCAGAAAGATTCATCAACTATAGTAGCTTGAGGTCTTTGTGTCCTTTGAGACCCTCCAATTTCAAACTGTCTGTTAATTGAACATCACAATGAAAGCTCTCAGCCTTTAAGAAAAGTAGGTTGAAGCCGGGTGGTGGTGGCACACACCTTTAATCCCAGCACTTGGGAGGCAGAGCCAGGTGGATCTCTGTGAGTTTGAGGCCAGCCTGGTCTAAAGAGTGAGAGCCAGGACAAGCACCAAAACTACACAGAGAAACCCTGTCTCAAAAAAAAAAAAGAAAGAAAGAAAGAAAGAAAAGAAAAACGAAGAAAGAAAAAGAAAACTAGGTTGATTTCTATTACATAACCTAATGGCTTTGGAAATTGTTCTATGGAAATATCTAATTTTCTAATCGAATAAGTGCTGAATAGGTAAGTTCCAATTCCTGGGAAAAAATATATGTTCATGTAATAATTAAATTCCTGATAAATACAGCATGAATGTCTCAGGGATGAGTATTTATCAGGGAGTTTAAATGTCTAGAACTTGCTATCTCATTAGGTTTAGTGGAGGGGGTCTGACTGGCATTGTAAGCTGCTAGTCTTCCAAGGTGACCGAACATGTAGATGACCAAGTCTCAAAGTGGGTGATTTATCATTTCATTCTGGGAGAGTGTGAAGAAGTTCTCCACTGTTAGGATGTATCTCGGGCACATTGACAGTGATGGATAGTCCTTTGTTATGCAGTTTAAAATGGACACAAGGGTCTGGGATAACAACCTACATCTTCTGGTCCTGGTATTTTGTTTTCAAAAGCATGCCAGACCTGAGAGAAATAAGAGATTGGGCTTTTTACTACATATAAAACAGCAGCTCCAACCCAGATCAGGTGGCCTTAGAGACACTGATTTTTCCTTTCTCTCATCTATAACTGGCACATACCCCAAAAGATTTTAGAGCTGGCTCATTCCTAAGCTCTGTGGGGACAGCATTACTCCTTTTCTTCATGCAGTAGGTGACCAGAGCAAAGCTTACTAAACAGGTGCACCAGATCAATAAAAGATATTTCATTCCATTTTTATCGCTCAACTGCTGTGGTCTGCAGTCTCTATTGTTAAGAAGTCTCTCCTGTGGCTGTAAATGTGTCAGTTTATCAAGGGTTCCTTAAAAATTGGGGGCACTGAAAGGCAGCTTCTCACTTTTCAGATTAAAGGACTAGATTTTAAGGACTTTGAAACTCAGACATTGGAGCTGGAAAAGTGGCTCAGCAGTCAAGAGCACATGATGCTCTTGAGAGGACCTGGGTTCAGGTCCCAGCACCCACGTCAGGTGGCTCACAATCACCACTAACTCCAAATCAGACACCTCCCTCTGGCTTCTGCTGTCACCTGCACACACGGTGCAGAACTGAGAAGTGACTTCTCCTTTCTTTCCCCATCCTGCTGCCAAGTGCAATTCCCGAGATAAGTGCGAGAGCAGCTACGGGGCTGGAAACATAAGAGGTTAAGATACAGACCACTTATGTTCTCTGTCGTCTCCTAAGAAGGAAATCCTCTCTTCTCCTGGACCGGCACTCTTTTTGTCTGAGGGCCATTAACAACTCGTTCATTTAAAACCATTTAATAATTTCTAAATATACTCCCAGCTCCATTACTCATTTGATCCATATATCAATGCTATCCAGTCAGCAGGCCAAATATTAGGACATTTAATAAATGAGAACAGGAGGCACACAGTGTGCAAAGAGCTAACTCAAGGGCAAACAGAAAGCCTGGACATTACCAAGACAACAAAAAATCATCAGACTGGCCATAAATGAAATTTTCCACTCTCCTGCATAAGCCTTCTCTGAGACTGTGGGGAAGTGGGGGGGTGGCCATCACGGTGCACCCGGCTCCTATGCAGTGTGATCCAAAATGTTTTTGCAACAGCCACCAAGTTGGCCTCAAAGAGACTGCAATTAAAGTGGGAAATGGAACAAGCACAGCTCCGTGTCTAGAAATTAAAACTATGGGATTCAGGGGCTGGAGAGACAGCTCAGTAGGAAAGAACACTTGCTGTTCGTCCAAAGGACCAGGCTTGGTTCCCAGCATCCACGTGGGAGCTCACAACCGTCTGTAACTCCAGTCCCAGGGGATCCGATGCTGATGTCTTCTTCTGGCCTCTACAGGCACCAGGCACACAAATGGTGCACAGACACACACATGCAGACAAAACACCTGTACATAAAAAAAAATACAAAAATTAAAAAATCATGAGATTTCTATGTTCCAAACGCAACTCTGCCCACTCTCATTTTGGACTCTTCCCGTAAATACTGACTGTCTTTCCTAAGAGGAGATCTGAGGTCACTAGCATAGTGAAAGCTGTTTTCCTCTCTGAATTCATAAGATAAACTGCAAAGGGAACTACACGGATGATCTTATATTTTCTGTATTTTGAAAGACAAAGTAATTAAAATGTAATTTTGATAATGTATTTCATTTACACCAGCATCTCCAAACTATTATTTTTAACACAGAACTTCAGAACATTTTATTTCAACACAATACCCACCTAAAATTAAGTTAGTAAGGTGTTTACATCCTTGGTCTTCAGAACCAGCATGTATGTTCTACTGAGAGAACACCTCAGTTTAGATGACTGTGTGTCAATGACTCAGAGCCCTGGGCAGCTAGTAGCTAGCCCAGAGCTACCGGAAAGCACAAGCTTTTCCTCAAATTCTGTAACACTGTCCCCTCAGAGATGTGTTCATCTTCCTCCTCCCAGCCTTACTGCCCCTAACTTCGACTCCCAAGGGGATCCCAAATGCAACTCAAATTTCCTATTTCAAGAGATCCTGCTATCCACATGAAAGCCAGGGGGGAAACCCAGACATAGATCTTACAGAGGCTGACATTGTGCCAGAGACAGCGAGGCTGGCAAACTGGGTACCATGAGACCACTTCCTCCTCCTTGTCAACCTCCTCTCCAGTCCATTTGCATCCTGGGGAGAAGAGAAGCCTCCCAAGTTGCTTTCTGGGTCACTGCTGGGTAATTCAGGCAACAATGGGCCATAATTTCTAAGGTTTCTCCCAGCAAGTCAACTACTGCTAATAGCAGCCTCACATTAATGCTGATGCCCACAGACGGAAGATAAAAGGGTGGATGTTTGTTTGGTCAGCCCATTGAAAACTCCAGGCCCGAGCCCATTTACAGAGCATTTCCGCACAGATAAATGAGACACAAATCATGTGTACCTGACTGCAAATGAATAGCTTGCTTGCATAAGGCAGACTCTGAAATCTCCATTTTTCAGCGAGCTAGCAGTGACTAATGACATGCTCGTGTTTCCACCTAAGACTAAGTGGTTCTTTCCAGAGAGAAACAGACCCAAGCCTCACACCCTAACTCACCCCCACCCCCAAAGAGACTGAATTACTGCAAGTACTAACATATAGGTCCCAGAAAAACTTGCAAAAGATCACAAATAGCAGTGTTACCTTTGAACTCTGTCCCAAAAAAGCGCTTCAGCTGAAAAGGCACAGGACCACTCAGTTAACAATTCATGGGATGACAGAGCTGCTTTGAGTATCCTGTTTATGAGTTCCATTGGGCCTCGACTTTGTATATCAAGGGAAGCACAGAGCCAAGTTTGAAAAATGATGTTGGGCATCTAGATTCAAATTCAGAATCCATGTGGGAACCACTAAGCCAGTCAGATTTCTCCAAACCTATGGGAAAGAAAACACTTCCTTGCCAGACACTGTGGGACTGACCTCATTGGTTTGGAAATTGTGAGTTAAACAGACATTGCCTGGCTTGTGCTCCAAGAGGCCCAAAGTGAGACTTGGGTATGTGCAAGTAGCCAAGGTGAGGCTCAGGTTAGTTTCTGGCTTGGCCGGAAAGGTGGGTTTGTTTGTTCTTTTAGTTGCACATTAAGCTGGATAAACCCATCGATACTGAATGTTACTTCTGAGTTATTTTTTTTTAAATTACATCTCTAGTAAGAATATTGATCTGTTCTATTGATTTTTTTAAAGAACCTTTCCAATTTTGCAGTGTCTGCTAGTCACTGACCTTAAAAATTAGATTTTCACAATGTTATCTTTGCCTCTTAATGTAATCATGCTTCTTAAATGTTTACTAAGGCAAGAGTGACTCCTTTTATACTTACTGTGTCTAATGTTCCAGTGTGTTCCTGGGGTCACTCTTTGGAGCATATGGATTGTCCAAGTGCACAGCAGAGATCAGAAAAGGTGTCAGAGGGGACTTCCTTACAGAGATAGACAGACTACACTCTCCCAGCCCTTTCTGAAATAAGCCAATGAAGTAAGCCACTAGACTGCTCTCTGAGTCTCCCTGGAGGTTAATGCAGCCCCTTTTGTGTATCTAGCCAGCCTCATCACAGATACAGGTTTGATAACTTCTGAAGTCCCTGCAAGGGTTAATTCAGTGATGCCTGTGGAATCCCACATCAACTTGCACTTGTACATTTTCTTCAGGTAACAAGTTTAAAAACATACCTGAATGCCCTATCTCTGGCTCCCTTTCTTTCTTGCTTACCAGAGCTTTCTGTAACACACACACACACACACACACACACACACACACACACACACACACA
>CABHPP010082926.1:802-12333 GCA_902168425.1 Peromyscus attwateri
ACACACACACACACACACACACACACACACACACACACACACACACCTTATTTAAAAAAGAAAACCAGCTGTGGGCCAGCTGTGGTGGTACACACCTTAATCCCAGTACTGGGGGTAGGCAGAGGCAGTCAGATCTCTGTGAGCTCGGAACCAGCCTAGGACTACACAGGGAGACTCTGTCTCCAAACAAAACAAGTAAATGAACCAAAGAAGTGGACCAGTGAGATGGCTCAGTGGATGAAGGTGCTTGAGTTCATTTCCAGAACCCACGTGGTGGGAGTGACTCCTGTACATTGTCCTTCAGTCTCCAAGCTGGTGCTGTAACATGCACACCATTGCATGTGTCCCTCACTCCATAAATAAACATGAATTCTCCGTAGGTGCTTGCCTTGAGGAGATTTCTACTAGGGTCCATAACAGACGCTACAAGCAGCTAGGATGCTAATCTGTGGGATCTCAAATGAATCTAAGCACACGGAGCTCTTTAGTCCATTCACTTCATTCTTCTAAATCAATTCTCTCTACACAGCCTCTTTGCTGCTCTCAAACTTAACTCCTCTCTGTCCCTTCTTCTGCAATTTTCTCATTGTTCTATCTTAGTAGTTCTTCCTTTGTTCTCCCCAAGCATGCATATATATATATATACACATATATACATACATACATATATATATGTTAATGAATGGAATATATTAACTACTTGTTGTAGATGTAACAGTCTTATTAAATAAGAAACACAGAGCCAAATGCAGAGTTAAAAGCCCAAGAGGTCAGAGCAGTAGCTAAGAGCTGATACTAAAAACCCCTTTTTACCCTTCACTGCCGCTGCTGTCCTTCCCCTCAGAAAGAGGCCTACTTCCCGTGTGTCTGTCTTTTTATTGACTTTCTGTTCTGCCTTCTTATTGGTTGTAAACCCAACCACATGACCTCCTTGTCACTGCCTGTCTATACAGACCTCTAGGTCTCTATGGTTGGTATTGAGATTAAAGGTGTGTGTCTCCATGCTGGCTGTATCCTTGAACACACAGAGATCTGCCTGTCATGTGATCGGGGATTAAAGGTGTGTGCCACCATTGCCTGCCTTCTGCTATGGCTTGCTATTAGCTCTGAACCCCAGGCAACTTTATTTATTAACATACAAATAAAATGACATTTCAGTACAAATGAAATATCACCATATTTCCCCTTTTCTATTTTAATAAAAAGAAAAAAGTTATAACTAATATAAGAAAAACTATATACAAAAGTACAATAACTATATACCATATATACAAGCAATAAATACCTAAACAATGTCTAGTCCATTTGCATTTGACAAATTCAGAGAAAATAATTCCATTATCTATCCTATTTTGGTAAGTCCAAAATGTACCTGATGCACTTTCTATCCTAACTCATTTTACTAACAGAACTCTTATAACGTCTTTCAAATTTATACACTTACTTTTTAGTGAGTTTCTTTTCTAAAATTCTTAACAAAGAAAACTATAACTATCTAAACTTTAACTATAACTATCTAATCTTCAACTATAACTAACTAATCTTCAACTCCCTCAGAGACCCAAGAAGGAAATAATATTAACTAACAAAAATAAAAACAGAAAGTATACATAAACAGCTTATGTGAGTTGACAGAAACAGCCAGCTGCCTGGACAGTCACCTGAGGTTTCTCCTCAGTGTTGGGGCATTATGTTCAGCCTATAGGCTTAGCATATCTGACAGACTCATTTGTGAAGTAGGATGCACACAAGGTCAACAGTTCAACCTCACATTGGGTGAGAGCAGTCCGTGTACCAGAAACACCTTAATTCCATTAGTGTCATGTCATGATTCAGGATTTTAAATTCTGGAAATTGTTGATAGTTTTTTAATTCAGCTGTCCATTCTTCTCGGCTGTATGTGTATGACTTCATCTCAGCATCCTGTTCTTCTCCATATCCCTCTATTAAATGCTAGTCTACCATTGAGAGGTTAGACTGTCAGCTTAGTTACTCTTCAAGAACAACTGTTTCAGCTGTTGTTCCACTGCACATCAGAAGCCATTGGTCCACTGCCTGTTCAGCTGCCTTCGAAGAAAAGGGCACTGTACCTTTTCTGGATTGCAAAGGCCACTTCAGGGATGGTGCCATATTGTCCTGGCCTCAGAAGATGCCTTTTGTTAAAGCCACAACCACACTTGTCTTGGCAAGAATTGGTAGTCCTTTGTTTCGTGTCCTGTCTGTCCATTTTGTCAGCAGTAGATTCGAGGATACTTTGTTGTTCAGTGGCTAACTTTTGCCACAATGAAAGTTAACTCCATATGCAGTTTCTTCAATGCCCATATTCTCTCTGAAGTAGATTGGTACTGCCAGGAGCCGACATGTCTCACAAACATAACAAAAAAGAAAAATTTTCTAAGTTATTAAAACATTTTAAATGCCATATTCTGTAGATCTCTGAAGGGTTTGAAGATGACCTGTCTATCTAAAATATCTCTGCTTGACTTTGAAAACATATCTAATATGACTACAAGTTTGGTTGTAATGTCTAACTACTAACTTTCATTTCTTTATATCCTAATAGTTGGTAATAACAACATTCAAGGATCAGCAAATTGCATTACATTATTAAATGAACGGTATAAGTACAATATCGTGAATAAGATTAGAAATATATGTATAGCATTTTCTAACAATATCAATCTCAATATATATCTTTTGTATACAATATATAAAAATCCAATCCAATGTAAAGTATTTAAAACTAGCAATTGTCTTTTAAAAGTAGATTCAATAACCTATCTTTTTATGTATATCGTATCTATATCTTCTCTTTATTTTTCCAAGTAGATTCAATAATCAACCCTCTATTCTATCATTTCTATGTATCTTTTTTTTTTTTTAACAAGGATCTTAAATCTACTCTTCTTTGCTTAACCCTTTTCCTAACCCTTAACAACAATGAAAATTACCCCAGACCCAAAACCCATTAAAAGACCAAAAAACCACCCGCCCCACACGACCTCTTTGGGAATGTGGGCGTTGTATTCTTAAAATTGCTTCTTGTTGGATATGGGCGAAGGAATCTTTATTCTGAAAAGAAAAAATTTGGGTTAATTGTCAAATTCTATGAAAGGTAGCTATATCCTTTGTTGTTCAGTCTGTGTATAATGCCAAAGTTCAGGGTTTATCTCAAGTTCTTATTCAAGTAGTCTTTGAAAGTGGATCATCTCAGCTAGCCCTCTCAAAATTGCTCTGAGCACTTTGTAGTTCAAAACTGAGCTGTAGATGATGTTTTCAGCTTATTATTATTATTATTATTATTATTATTATTATTATCCATGTGGAATTATTGTTGTTGTGGGGCCCCATCTTCTTCCTGGAGACTTCAGTTGATATTAGGCCTGGCCGTGATTTCCTGCAGAAAACTGATTAGAGACTCGAACACAAAGACATGTATAGGCAGCTAATTGAAGCCTTTTTTCTAGAATTAGTTAGTACTCTATATGACCATTAATATCTTAACAAAGTTTAAAATGTATATATATACATATTAATCTTGTAAATTTTGATATAAAATTCATACTTTAAGAAAAGTTTAGAGAATCAGAATAGAATCAAAGAATTGAGATTAGTAGTAATAGAATAGTCCCTTAATTAAACTGGTTTTTCTCCTGTCCCTTATCAGAAGATGGCTCTTTCTTCTGGCATGATACAGGGAGTTTGCATTTTACTTTTAACAACATGCTTGAGTTTAAAGAAGGAGAGAGCCATTCTTCAACTCCAAAGCCAGCTTTAAATTTTAATTGAACTGGGACTATAAGAAGACCAATCGTGTTAAATTTCTTTAGAGAAGAGCAGAAACAAACATTTAGGAAGACTTATGAAATTTTATAGATGATATACCCATAGGCCATTTTACTCTTTTTCTTGGGACATTTTTTCTAGATGATTTGTCCTTTTTCTTCAGATGTCTCATTTGTCCAGTGTTCTTCAGATTCCTTAGCCTTCATTCTCCTAAAAGACAAAAACAAAAACCTTTCCCCAAGACTAACTTTGAGGAGGTTCCCTTTTGGCAAGTATATCTGATTAAATGAAAAGGCATGTGTTACTGGTATAAGTTAGTTTAAATTGGATGTTCATGCTGGTTGATGAACCATCACCTCCTCTAATTAAGAGGTCTCTCTTGTTCAAATCGAACCTTTATCAATTTTGATGGTACCCACAGATTATCTTCTCCTGTAGAAACAAAAGCAAAACCTCATCCCCAACGTAACACATATCCTGGTTTCCATTCTGAGGTCAACACATCCTTAAAGTATATGCTGATTTAATTCTGTAGTTTTTTCTGTTATCCAATGTCTCTCTGCATCTGTTGTTCCTTTCTCATTAGAATTGAGAAAATTCAAAGTTAATAGAGCATTATGCAATCTATTTCTGGGGGATTTTGTTATCCCTTTCTGTTTATTTAGCATATCCTTTAGAGTTCTGTTTGATCTTTCTATAACTGCTTGGCCTGTAGGATTATGTGGTATACCTGTAATATGCTTTATATTGTAATAAGAAAAACACTGTTTCATTT
The DNA here is from genome assembly GCA_902168425.1 of Peromyscus attwateri. NCBI lineage: Eukaryota > Metazoa > Chordata > Mammalia > Rodentia > Cricetidae > Peromyscus > Peromyscus attwateri. The sequence goes on from CABHPP010082926.1 coordinate 5,364, forward strand.
TAACAGAGACATAGGCTGGAGCATTGTCAGTTTTAATTTGTGCAGGTATACCCATGATGGCCATAACTTCTAGCAAATGAGTGATTACAGAATCAGCTTTTTTAGAACTCATTGAAATCCTGAATAAGTATCAATGGTATGGTATACATATTTCAATTTTCCAAATTCTACAAAGTGAAACACATCCATCTGCCAGATTTCATTCCTCTGAGTACCCTTTGGGTTACATCCTGTCTGATTGTAAAAGGAACAAGTAGGACATTTCCTTACAATTTCCTTGGCTTGTTGCCAGGCTATGGAAAAATCCTTTTTTAAACCTTTACTATTGACATGATGTTTTTTTTTTTTATGAAATTCCGAGGCCTCCAGCACATTTCCTATCAATAATTTATCAATCTCATCATTACCTTGTACTAGAGGGCCTGCCAGACCGGTATGGGATCAGATGTGAGTTATATATAAAGGATGACTCCTTTTCCTGATTGTATCTTGTAATTGAATAAATAGTGAAGTTAATTCTGAAGCATCAGGGATAAATTCTGCAGTCTCAATATGTAATACCACTCTTTCAGCATACTGAGAGTCAGTAACTATGTTGAGAGGTTCTGAAAAAATCCATTAATACCAACAGAATAGCATACAATTCTGATTTTTGAACTGAATTATAAGAACTTTTAAACACTTTACTTAAATTTTATGATTTGTAACCTGCCTTTCCTTTTTTGTTTGCATCTGTATAAAATGTACGAACTCCAGATATGGGTTTTTCCCGTACAATTCGAGGCAAAATCTAATCAGCTCCCTTTATATGATCAATTCTGTTGCTTTTGGGATATTTGCTGTTAATTTCTCCCAAAAAAATTACTGCAAGCTCTTTTCGAAGGTTCACTTTCTGTCCATAATTTTTCAATGTCCTCCTTAGTTAAAGGTATGACAATTTCTGCTGGGTCTATTCTGCTAATTGACGAAGTCTCAATTTTCCTTTGAAAATCAAGTCAGAGATTTTTTCCACATAAGTTTTTAATTTTTTATTCAGTTTATTTGGTAAAAATATCCATTCCAATATAATATCTTCCCTCTACATTAATATTCCTGTGGGAGAATGCCTAGAGGGTAAAATAACTAAAATGCAATCCGGCTTTGGATCAATACGATCCACGTGTCCTTCCTGTACTTTCTTTTCTACCTAGGCCAATTCTTTCTCAGCTTCAGGTAATAATTCTCTTGGACTATTTAAGTCCTTGTCACCTTCTAATGTTTTGAACAAATTATTCAGTTCATCATTTTTTACCCCAACAATAGTTCGTAGAGAAATGTCTCCAAATAATCTTTGAAAGTCATTAAGAGTCTGTAGTCTATCTCTCCTAATTTGTACCTTTTGGGGTCTAATTTTTTGTAACTCTATTTTATATTCTAAATAATTAATAGAATCTCCTGTTTGTATCTTTTCAGGAGCAATTTGTAAACCCCAGCAAGGCAAAATTTTCTTTGCTTCTTCAAACATTCTTTCTGAAGTATCTGCATTTGAGTCAGCTAGTAAAATATCACCCATATAATGATAAATTATAGATTTAGTAAATTTTTTATGTATTACTTCCAATGGCTGTTGTACAAAATATTGGCACAGGATTGGGCTATTCAACATTCCCTGTGGGAGGATCCTCCATTGATATATCTTAACCAGTTGAGAATTATTGTAAGTAGGTACCGTGAAGGCAAATCTTTCTCTGTCTTTTTCTTGTAAGGATATTGAAAAGAAACAGTCTTTTAAATCAATAACTATGAGAAGCCATCCTTTTGGTAACAGAGTAGGCAAAGGAATTCCAGATTGTAGAGAGCCCACTGGCTGAATTACTTTGTTAATTGCTCTAAGGTCTGTTACTATTCTTTATTTACTAGATTTCTTTTTAAATAACAAATATAGGAGAATTCCAAGGGCTGGTTGATTCTTCAATATGCTGAGCATTTAACTGTTCTTCTACCAGCTCTTCTAAAGCCTGGAGTTTCTCTGTTGTTAAAGGCCATTGCTGAACCCATACAGGCTTGTCTGTTAACCATTTTAAAGGTAGAGCTGTTGGTGTCTTTGGAAGATCATCAGTTGTTGTGCACTGTTCATGTACAATCTGGATGGCTGGTGACCACTCATTAGAATAATACCTTCTAATATTTCTCTCAGAAACATGTGCTAGTTTATTATTTGTTTCTGAGGTTGGAGGGATGATAATCTGAGTATTCCATTGTTGCAACAGGTCTTGACCCCACAGGTTCATAGCTATGTTAGCCATATATGGTTTTAATTTTCTTCTCTGTCCTTCTGGACATATACATTTGAGCCATCTTGCACTCTGTTTCACTTGAGATAATGTTCCAATTCCTAGCAGTTGAACGTTTACCTCCTGAAGAGGCCAAGTTGGATGCCAAAATTCTGGTGCAATTATGGTAATGTCCACACCTGTGTCTACCAGACCAGACAGCAAAACACCATTTATTCTTATTGTTAATTTTGGTCTTTGTTCATTTATAGAAGTTTGCCAAAAATTTTTCTTTATGTTTTCTCCTGAATTTTCTGTTTTCTCTGTCTCAGCTGTTTCATCACCCCAAGCAGCCTGGCTTATTCCAATAGGCATTTGGTTATTTAATTACTCTGAGTAGGGGTTTCCTCTATGACTGCAGGAAAGGTCTGAACTGGATTTGCTGTGGGGGCCTGCATGAGGCCCCTCTGGGAGTTTCCTGAAGACTGAGGCAAAGGATTACCTTGCCTGTCCCTTGTTGATCTATATTCGTTGGTCTAGTGTTTTCCCTTACCACACCTTCTGCATACTCCAGAAGGAAGGGGCATTCTGTTGCCATTGTTCCTTGAAGAAACATTGTTTCTAGGAATGCCCTGTTTACAGTCCCTTTTCAAATGTCCTTGCTTTTCACATCCAAACATCTGATATTCCTCAAACCTCTTAAAATTGCTTTTCCTATCCACATATCACCATGGTCATAAACGTGTCTCTAATCCAATCTTCCAAAGGTGCAGATCTTGCCTTTAATGACCTGATTATTCTCTTGCATTCTGCATTCATGTTCTCAAAAGCCAAAGATTCGATTATTATCTGGCTAGCTTCTGAATTCGGGACCTTTCTATTTACTGCTGAAGTCAGTCTTTGTAAGAAATCTGTGAAGGATTCTTTTTTTTTTTTTTTTGGTTTTTTCGAGACAAGGTTTCTCTGTGTAGCTTTGGGCCTTTCCTGGAACTCGCTTTGGAGACCAGGCTGGCCTCGAACTCACAGAGATCCACCTGGCTCTGCCTCCCGAGTGCTGGGATTAAAGGCGTGCGCCACCACCGCCCGGCAATGTAGAAATAAGTATTTCTTTTTTTCTTTCTTTCTTTCTTTTTTTTTTTTTTTTTTTTTTTTTGGTTTTTCGAGACAGGGTTTCTCTGTGTAGCTTTGCGCCTTTTCCTGGAACTCACTTGGTAGCCCAGGCTGGCCTCGAACTCACAGAGATCCGCCTGCCTCTGCCTCCCAAGTGCTGGGATTAAAGGCGTGCGCCACCACCGCCCGGCTCTGTGAAGGATTCTTTAGGGCCCTATATAACCTTTGTAAATGACTCAGTTTTCTTTCCTGGTTCCTCAACTCTGTCCCATGCATTCAAGGCTGTCATTTGACATAGAAATAGGGTTTGGATATCATATAAACATTGTGTTTGTATTGCAGCATATTGGCCTTCTCCAACAAGCTGATCCTGGGAGGTGTGTATACCTTTAGCCCTTCATTGATTTTCTATGTTTTTAGCGTCCTCCCCCCCCTCCCAGAGCTGAGGACCAAACCCATGGCCTTGAGTGCTCTACCCCTGAGCTAAATCCCCAACCCTTATCTTCCTCTTTGAACCACATTTGCCACTGCAGCTGTGCCCCAGGTTCCAGAACAACATTTACCAGCTCTTGCCAGTCCTGTGGTATGATCTTATTATAAGTTGACCAGGAGTTTAACATTTGCTTTACAAATGGGGAATGCATGCCATAAGATACTATTGCCTCCTTAAACCTTTATAAATCTAACATTTCAATGGGAGTCCAAATATTTTGTGCACTCACTTGACCAGGTAGCTGCTGTATGGTTACCAGATAAATTAAGGGTGATTGTGTGAAAACAGGCTTTCTTTCTGTAACCTTATAATCCAATCCTGAAACAATTTCACCATTAATTTTTTCTGTCTGAAGCTGAATTTCTCTATAATTCATTTTAACAGGTTTAACAGGTTTTTCTAAAGCTTTTATCCTGGCACTCAAATTGACTATCTTTTTAAATAGCAAAATACGGATAAGGAAAGTAATAATGTGCATAATCCCATCAACATTAATCTTCTCATATAGTTGTTCCATTTTCAGACTGCCTAAAATTTTATCAAACAAAGACCAACTTTGTTCCAATGTACACATAATACCCATTTTTTTTTAATGTGGAAAATTTTTTTTCTTTTAAATATTTTTTCCTTTAAAATATCTGATATCTTAATTGACTTACCAAGTCTGAGTAGAACAGTAGATCCGAGGGAATTTCAAAACACCTACATAGTGTCCAAGGTGGGAATCCAGAGAGAGAGAGAGAGAGAGAGAGAGAGAGAGAGAGAGAGAGAGAGAGAGAGAAAGAAAGAAAGAATAAATAAAGAAAGATAGAAAGAAAGAAAATATAGCCACAAATTCTGGCTAAAAGCTTAAATCCAGCCACGTGTTCCCACTTGAGCCAAGTCGAGCCTAGTCTCTGGCTTCCTTAAGTTCCGACCATGTGTGTTGGCATTTCAGCTGAAAGCAGCTCTATCTGCAGCTGTGTGTAGCTGTTGCAATTACAGTCGAGTGCACCTGACCAGTAGCTCCAGCAGGCCTGAGTTGTTTGTAGCACCAGCTGGCTGCGGGTAACCACTTGTAGCTACGGTTGGTCGGGCCTGGGGCCTAAGCTGAGCTTGTCCTAGGCAAGGAGCCGGGCCCACTGAGGCAGGGAGCCTGGCAGGGGTGCCTAGCCAAGCCCAGCCAAATGGTTTTTAATGATTTCTTGCCACGTTGGGCACCAAATGTAGATGTAACAGTCTTATTAAATAAGAAACACAGAGCCAAATGCAGAGTCAAAAGCCCAAGAGGTCAGAGCAATAGCTAAGAGCTAAAAACCCTTTCTTACCCTTTACTGCCGCTGCTGTCCTTCCCCTCAGAAAGAGGCCTACTTCCTGTGTGTCTGTCTTTTTATTGACTTTCTGTTCTGCCTTCTTATTGGTTGTAAACCCAACCACATGACCTCCTTGTCACTGCCTGTCTATACAGACCTCTAGGTCTCTATGGTTGGTATTGAGATTAAAGGTGTGTGTCTCCATGCTGGCTGTATCCTTGAACACACAGAGATCTGCCTGTCATGTGATCGGGATTAAAGGTGTGTGCCACCATTGCCTGCATTCTGCTATGGCTTGCTATTAGCTCTGACCCCCAGGCAACTTTATTTATTAACATACAAATAAAATGACATTTCAGTACAAATGAAATATCACCATAACTTGTTAGTAAAAACTACAAAGCCAACTCTCAGGGACAAGTATTCTGATATGAGTCACACTTAGCAAAGACTTGGTCAGCTTAATTGGTGACTGACAACAGCTGTATGTTGTAGAAAGTTCTGGCTATCTCTTAAAGGGATAGCTACAAGGGTTACAAGGGAAGAAATTAAACCAACAAGAGATTTAAGGAAAAGGCAAAGAATATGTACTATTTTATGTGATTAATAATATCTGGACATGATTAGTCAGTTAACAGCCTTTTTCTGTTAATCACCCGAATCTCAGGACCTATATGTAATTAGTCTACTGAACCTAAAATCTTGCTTTAAAAACTGGTGTAGAAATAAATACAAAGTGTTAATTGCTTTTTGAATCAGAGTGGGGAGGTGCTGGTGGAGGAAGCTTAGGGCAACATAGGTGCTATTGTTCTCTTGAAGGACAAGATATACCAAGGCCAGACACCTGCACTATTACTTCTGGTTCGCTATAATTCTTCTGAAGGGTTTTGATCTAACAAGGCCAGGCACTTGCAGTTTCACTCTGTGAAAGTTCTGTGAGGACACTTTGGCCAACTTTGCCTTGTCAATGACTAAGGATGGAGAACAAGACCTATAAATGTCTACAGTCCACGTGGAATAATAGACTTACTTATGAAGCATATTTTAGGATGTTCCTAATCATAAAAATTGTACAGTTAAATAAGAAACCATCTTCTAGACTATCCACAATTATGTGTGCCCATAAGATTGAGATGCAGTCATGGGATTACATGTACACGTTACATGGAGATGCACGGTAAATGGGGAGATGTCATAGCTGTTATTACACAAGAAGTTTACAACAAGAAACAGCCAATTCATTCAAAAGGCAGTGATTCCATAACACCTGTGTGATGGTTTCCTCCAACAGAACCCTTGGTTGTGATAGGTTGACCTTCTGAACACTAGTTGTCACCTGCTGTATACTCACTCCCATGGTCTTTTGCTACCAGCAACTCTCAATATATGAAGAGGAAGGAGAAGGAGGAGGATGCCTGAGAGAGTATGGCTCAGTGCCCTGTAGCCTCATCTGAGTAGTGAACCCTAGAGTCCCTCAGCAACTACTGGCTATTTTTGTTGTTATTTTCAGATACAGTCTCCTCTAGCCCAAGCTGACCTTACACTTCCTATGTAGGTGAGGCTGGCTTTGAGCTTCTGATCCTCCTGCCACCATTCCTGGGTGCCGAGAACATAGATGTGCACCACCATGTCTGATTTCTGCAGTGCTGGAGATTAAACACTCTACAGACTGAGCCACATCCCCAGTCCCTCACTGGTTATTTTTGTGTTTCCTTCTGCTTCTACATGCCATAGTCCCCATGTATTCTTGAGTGTGGGTTTTGTTTTGTTTTGGTACTGGGGATCCAACCTGGGGTCTTGAGCATGCTAGGCTAGTACTTTCA